>HE669507.1:0-15013 GCA_000313835.2 Heliconius melpomene melpomene | reverse complement strand
AACTTTGGAAACTTATCTCCTATAGTTTAAACTTTTTTTATGAATAACCGCTCCATTCCACAAATAATTATAGAGAATAGAGGAGAAGAAATAGAAATTTTTAGAATTTTAAATGAGCTAATCTATTTCGATAGTAAATTTATTATGAAATTTTGGAAAGCCAATCCGAACGAAGCGGTTCAAGCCAAGCTCAAAATCATCATTTAGAATCCTTTTATATAGCCATAAGCTTCCAGAGTAGACATGGTGAGGTATGTCAGCCATAGAGAGAAGAAGAACATTGAGGTCACAAGTTTGACAGTGCGAGGTCCTCCCAACTCTCCGCCTACTGATTTTCTTCTACGGAGCACTAATACTATAACGGCTAGAACTGCTTCAGAACAGAACATTGTAACGCTGAAAGCCAGGCTGTGGACAATGCACGGTGTTATAACAGCTGTCGAGTACATTCTCATTTGTTATTTATTAAAAATAGATTTATATAGCAGCGTAGGCAGAGAGAACTTAGTTTTAAGACACTCCGTATCCCATTTCTGCTGAATTTAAATTTGAACACCAAAGCGTTAAAAAGTAGGAATAGATAGCACTATTTCCCACTTTACGTCAAATTTTTAAAACATTGACTGTTGAGTGGTGCAACTCTACGCAACGCTTTATCTTGTTTCCAGAGCAAGGAAATAAATTTCGATAAATTTAAATTCCTTCCCCTAAGTGGAAATTAAACTCACAACCGTCGCGTTTACAGTCAGTTGTTGTGCCCCTGCGCCACTGCCTACGTATATGCGGGATACAACGGGAAAATAAAAAAATATTTATATCTATCTCAGAAACAATTTTACTTACTTTCCAGGTTCTACATGGAACTTTTCATTCTTACTCCAATGAACGATGGCCGCGACGGTCCACGCGACCCCGATTCCCAAGAACACGTTCACCGCGTTAGAACCTGTCACGTTCCCGACTGATGCATCAGCGTGCTTGTCTTGGATGGCAGCTACTTTACTGGCGAATGTGTCTGGAAATTATTGTATCATAAAGCATGGAAAGTAACATCTCATTAATTATACATATTCGCATATGTTAACTTTATTAAATAACAAAATATATAAAATATATAAATATATTTTTTTTTACTCTCACTTTTCACTTTTACACTTACTACTTTCCAGTAGCAGAAAACAAATAAATATTTTATTATAAATCTTATAGATGCTACAAACAAAATCAAACCATACATATTCCATTAATCAAATTTTACAAACACTATAAAATTATATCAAGCCCAAAATAAAAATATCATATTAAAATTTCCAGATCAAAATATCAAATGAAGTCTAAAATCTGTAAATACCAGGTATACTAGTTCCCAAAGCCACAAATATGATGGCAGTGACGGAATCCTTAATGCCAAGTGTGCAGCCGAAGTGAGACGCGACGTCCCCGATGACCGCGGTCACGAGGCCAATGCAAATAATTGACACTACGAAGCAGACGTAGCCGCCGCCGATATCTGGAAAAATATTCTGGTAAGTAAAATTTTGATTTTGATTTTTGTTAGACGTCTATATAAGTTCTGTTTTTTTTTATTTTATTATTATATTTATATTTCTCCATTTTCTTTTCCCGAAAAAGAGACCATAAAAAGACACATAATATTGCTCATTTTGTGCAACAATGACGTAATATATATTTTTTAATACTGAGATTTTTCTTTATATAATTGGCAAGTTAAAATACTTTTAAGAATCCCTAATAAAAAGAGAATGGAATGTCTTTATTTATAATTTTTCGTAATATTGTTTGCGTAATTAAACACCGCAAACCAATACACTTACTACGTATCAACCCATTCCGAATAGAGATCAAGCTGTGAGCATTGCGTGCCAAGTTTACCACGATCGCGTATCATATGAATATTACAATAATGATATCCTTTGTTTTGTATGAATACATTGTATAATATTGTAAGTACAGTTTATTCAGCATTTGAGTTATTATTAAATTTAATATAGAACCTATTTGCTTAAAATTATTTATTTACGTATGTACTAGCATATATAACAACGTCGAATCCCGCATATAGCAGGATAGTCAGAGGGAACCTAAGTGTTAAGACATTTGGTTCCCCACTTTTGTGTTGAAGAAATAAAAATTCTCCGTAAGGGAATAGAACCCAGAGTATAGTCAGGCGCCGTTCTGCTGCACCATGGTGGTTGTATAAAATATTCTCTTATGTTCGAAAAAATAAATTTTTTTAGTAAACATTATTTATCAACCTCGTAAATAAAGAATCCCAGTAAAGATGCCTAATATATTTGTCTATGGAATTGATATTATAAAAGATGGATAAATGTAACTGAATTGTATACTTTACCTGTAGGGGGAACAAAGGCAAATATAATTTTCCAGAATAATGTAAATATATGCAGGACGTAGTCCGAACACGATGGGGGCTCGTCTGGATTGTCTGAACAAACAAATCATGTGTTAAAATATGTATAATATAATATTTTAAAATAAACATTGGTACACATTGGTCTTTGATCTCCGCAGTCAGGTAAAAAAATCTAACGTATTTCGTAAAGTAACCCAAAGGTAACTGCTAATTATCATACAAAATTCGAAAAAAAGATAGAATATAAACGGCACAAACGGTCACATCTTTCGATTACATTGACTTCAAAGAACATTTTTTATGCACCACTTTAGAAATCGTAGACTCAAACAATCTTCTCAAAAACTACAAATTAATCCTATAAGGGTTTCCATTTTTATTTAATTTACGGAACCCTAAAAACTATAATCTGTCACCTGTATGTAACTTTTTTCTCAACACCTAACAAACACATGTACCTACCTACAAGTTAACCACAAATCCAACGGGATAATAAAAATTGTTACAACCAACGGAAATAATACCAGAGAATAGACAGCATTTCGAAATTGAATGAATAAACCGTATAAAACGTCATACGGGCTCGGCCATACGTGAAAGCTTACGCGGTCTGTTATAACCTCGTAACATTTGCCTCGGAATACTGTTTTAGAGGGTAGTATTTGAAAAATAACTAAAAGAATAACTGAAATTTGATATTTAAAGTGCTTTTTAAGTGGTTTTTAACTTTATGTGCAGTTTTTGGTTGGTTAGTAAAGTTTAATGTGGATATTGTCATTGAAGATTCATTGCCCGGTTATTATTTAGTTGCTTTTTAATAAATAATTATAGTGTTTGTATTATAATCAATATTTAAAATAGGATAAAATAATACATTTATTATTAGCTTATTCTAATTCTCTTTAAAAGAAAATTAGTTTAGAAGCCCACAACTCTGTTTGCGGGAACTACAAAAAATAAAATCACACTTTTTACCATACATTGTTATAATTTCGGGAAAACCTCCCTTAGTGCTCGCCTACACCTTTAAGGCATACATGGCTAGTTTCAGCGTTCTACGCCGCCTAGCTTTATACATTTTCTGTCAGTCACTCACTAACGGGAAAATTGTTATATTAATGAGATCATTTGAAAGAGTAACATGAAAATAAAAACTTTGACGTATAATTCTCTGCAGTAAACTTTTAGCACAGTTTTATTGATTTTAGAACATTGATTTTCACAATTATTAAAAAATTATAATAAGCACGATGATTTTTTAAAAAATATTTTTTTATAATTTTAATTTGAAGATTTTAAAATTATTGAAAACCTCAAAATAACATCCGTAGTTGTAAAGAATTTTTAATGCAAATTCCACTTTTCTTCATGAAAATATCTCTACATCAGATCAATTGAATAGGAGCGCGGTTAGTTTTCCATCAGCGTTATTCGCTCCGATTGAACCTTTGTGAATGTATGCTTACTTTTTTTCTTTTTATTTTTTGCAATAGATTCTCTGTTCTATTTCACACTGTCGTAGTTTTAAATTTATATCTTTTATGAGAAAATTTACCTTGGGAATTGGGAATTAGTGTTGTGATGGTAATGTTAACGGTATAGTTAATTATTTAAATAGATTCTGCTTAGTTAATTATGTGCAGAGGGAATCTAGTGTTAAAACACTCCGTTTCGCATTCTCCGCCGAATTATTCGAGGCATTGCGTGTTTAGTGGCTGAACTCAACGCCGAACTTTTAACCTTAGCGTCAGACACCGGGGATCGAACCTACAAACCGACTGTAACGTGTTATAGTCACACCCTTGTGCCCCTGTACTATGACGGCCTCAATATATTATTCCAGTCAAATAAATTTAATTAAATATTTTTATAGTTGTATGCTCTATTCTGAATATAGCAGAAGGTAGGCAGAAACAAGGAAGGATGTCTTGTCACCAGAGCAAAAAAATGTTTGTTGTAATTATTTGATTCCTCCGAGTGGGAATCGAACCCAAAACCGTCGCGTTCACATTGGCATGCTTGTGCCTCAGAGCTTCGTCGACCTCAATAAATCCTTCCGTTACTGAGTGACTGACATACAACGCCCATACGAAATTGAATTTATTGAAATTCCTATGGAAACGAGAAAAATCAGATTTTACATTTTATAGGCGGTTCGTGCCTTCATGCAAACTATGTCGGAAAACTAACAACTCTAATATTTTTTTAGCTTTACCCTGTAATCCTGCAAATAGCAGGGTTGGCAGAGGGGACCTGGGAACCTACTTTAAGACACGCCGTTCCAATTTTTTGGTTCCCCAGTTGACGCCAAACTCTGAAAGCATTGACTGGTGGAATTCAACGCAGCGCTTTATCTGGTTACCAGAGCGAAAAAATGAAAACATTAATTATTTCATTTCCCCGAGTGGGAATCAAACCAACACCGCACAGTCGTACGCTTCTGCTTAACATTTAACATTTTCTTTCTTATGCTTAACATATTCTTTTACTTTGTTATACCTTTTCCTTCTATTTTAGAATTTCTTCTTGTAAAAACAAACTTTTCAAACCATAAAAGGACATACCTGAACTCGCTGTCAAAGCTTCAGTAAACTGTTCTTTCCAAGACGACGTCCCAATTATAATTGAGGCGTTGGCTCTTTGTACTAACTTATCTACAGTGTTCTGAAAAGGAAAAGTTTCATTTGGTCAATGCTGAAATTGTTCTATACTACTATTTTTTTTTAAAGATTTACTTACTTTAAACTCCTTACTCTCTTTAATCCTGAGCTGCGCCCGAGTTATCTCACCAGGTCGGGGATATCCCATCAGGGCAACCACAGCTTCTTCTTCCGGAAGGGTAGTTAGATGTTCCACTTCATTATCAGAAAGCACAGGACGATTGTCATCTGTAGAATATTCTTAATTAGAATCATAAATGATAATTACCTAGTAAAGTATGATGATTTTTACAGCATATAAATATACAAGATTTTTGAAGGAATTTTAATTTTGATTATATAAAAAAAATGTGTTGAAATATAGATCAAATTTAATGATGTATGAAATATCTGTAAAAATCATTACAAAATTTAATTAATTATTTCAGAAATTGACACGTTTTGACCTGAAAAATTAATGATCGCTCTACATTGTAAGCTTCTACGCCTTTATGATTGATATAAACGAGTATTGTCGACATTGAAATATTGGAAATGCTATGGTACCTAAATTTTATGCTAGCAGAAATGGTATGAAGAAAAATAAACTGTAAAACCATAGTAATTAAGCTTTGCTCAGCAATTACTAGAAAATTCAATCGTAAAACGCTAAGAACACATTTCCCTTGAAAACAATTATCCCATTACCAAGTTAAATAGCTGTAATGTTCCTATAATTCCACACGATACAGCCATGATTCCTAAGATGGAAGCTAAAATAGAAATTGTATTAAGTTGTAAAGGAAATTGAAGGTTCGCAGAAAGAATTTTCCGATATCCCAAATAGGTTTTCATCCATCAGTCTTTCAGTGTCCACTGAAATGGACATATGGACATAGGCCTCCCCTAATGCTCGCCACTCCGTCCGGCCCTGCCCCCTTTGAATCCAGCGGATTCCCGCTTTCTTTTTAAGGTCGTCGGTCCACCTGTTTGGAGGGCGGGCTCTTACATACTCCTTTTGCATAAAGTTATTATTTTTACGTAGTGTTTCATTTATTATTTTACTAGGGTTGGTGTTTGTTTGATTAAAATATATATTTGTTAATGAGGTATTCCATTCCAATTTTAGTTCTGTGTCCTTACAGAATAATCGTAACGGCTTTTTCAACATAAACATTTGAAATATACGATATAATTTCTACACGAAATAATTTGTTCACGAAAATTTAATTTGGAGTTGTTTTTCTACTTAGTGTTTTATTAGCTCTTCGTAGGAACAAGAAATATACTATTTTTCAAGTAACATTTCTCGAGTTGATTATTGCGTATAATTCTAGAGCAGAGTTTGTATTTACATGGTATGTCTCATACAGGTATAATATTCCACTGGGTTCATGGGTACGGTACCATTCGTCCGCAGGGCACACCAGTCCTGCGCACGGATGGTCCGCATAAAACATTTCTTAGCTTTACAAAAAATAATAAAAGCAAGACTATAAACAATATATGTCTATAATACGTAATTAAACGCCTTAAACATGATATTAAAAGAAAATATTTTAATTAGAACCAAGTGGAAAATTATTATTTTTTTTTTTCAAAATATCATTTCAATAAGATATACTACTAAGTGACCCTAAAATCAGAGGCTGCAGGTTTGATTCCTAGTCATAAATAACATATGTTTATATAATAATGTGTGAGAAACATAAGGCTCTAGATTTTATCTTATATTAATAAACGACAAAGTAAATAGTATTGGAAAAAAAATACTTAACCAAAAAAAACAAAATATTGAACCACAAAAATCTAAACCGACGTTTAGGTTTTAATATTACTTTGTTGCCTTAAAAAATAAGTAAATTGTTATTTTTCCTTAACTGCGGCTTGAATTTAGTTATTTCCAGTTTTACACATATATCTGTAAAATAGTGTATATGCACTTATTTTGAATGGTTGTCAGTTACCCAATATACACTCGTCGTCGTTTAAGTAGACTTTAAAACGTAAAATGGAATATTTCATTTTTTCAAATCTCTTTATATATAAGTCCAGTAGTTTCGCCTGTGCCTTTTGCGTTGTCTGTCAGTTATCCAATAACATAAGACTTTTATATACACCCTATAATTGCAATTAATGTTAACAAAAACATTATTAATATAGTAAATTTAAGCTTTTATATAATAGAAATGTCATCACGATATATTACGCAATCTGGTTTAATTATCTTTCGAATTCATTAATTTGATTTGTACCCGTTCAATTACTTTCATAGGCGTTCCAGTGGAACGGAATGAATTAATGGACATTAATTTTAATTGACCATTTGACGGTTGTCTATATATTTGTTTAATAACTGGCATTATTTTATTAATAGAGATCTTCTATGTTTTAAGGATAACTTTATAAATGAATATATTTTTCTTTTCTATACATTTAATGGTTTTTTATTATATTTGCAGATTTTCTTTAATTTTAGTCATAAGTAATTCTTATCTACGGCTTCGTTAGAATACGTTAGTATACGTGGGCGTTGTTATCGAAATAATCCAAAGTTTTATTTGATACAGTAACTTTTAACGATTAACATAATATGGACTCTTTGGATATATTCCGCTAAGAAAATTTGATTTTCTTATAAAAACCAAAGAATCATATTTTTTTTTCAGATTCATACTGTATCCCCCATATAACAGGGTAGTTAGAGGGAACCTAACCTACTAGGTTCCCACCATCTGCCGGATGAAGTATTGCTGGTTGAGTGACGGAATTAAACGCTGGGCTTTACCTATCTTTATCAGAGCGTGTCATTGCAAATATTAAATATTTAATTTTCTCGAGTGGGAATCGAACCCACGCATTGTCTCGTTTACAGTTCCACTCTCATGCCCCAGCCCCACGACTGGCCTCCATAGATAATAGATAAACTCTTTCCTACTAACTCAATTTGAAGCAAAGTTACTCTATTTTCTCATTAGAGATGAAATTAGGAGAACAATTTCATCTCTATTAAATTATTAAATAGACAGAGAACTGTTTCGCAGTACTCTGTCGTTGACAGAACAATGGTATGAAATGCAGATATTATGCATTATTCAGCTCGACAAGTTGTTTGGCCTCTGCCAATCATAAATCAAATAACCTCTTGTGATCAGCAATTAGCTCAGGTTAAATTAATCTGCCAGCTCTTAATGGTTCCATTTCCCAGTTATAAAAAATGGCAGTCCAGTCGAGGCCAGTCGTGGCACAGAGGCTTAGAGTGTGTGTAAACGCGGCTGGTTGTAGGTTCGATTCTTTATCGAGGCAATTACATATTTATTGAAGTTTATATTTCTGTTTCTTCGCTTTGGTGTCGAGGCAAAGGGTGGTGTTGAGTTCCACCACTCAACACGCAATGCCTCCATAATTCGGCGGAAAGTGGGAAACGGGGTGTTTTAATACTAAGTTCCTTCTGAGTTCCTTCTAATTTAATATAATTTTAACTTTGAATGGAAGTATTGAAAGAATTGGTCTTCTGGTTCTCCTCAGTGGTAGAAATTCAGAACTATCGTTGTCTAAATATACGTATATTCGTGAAAAAAGCCTAAAAATATCCTAAAACACAAACCTAAAAAAAATGAGGTAAAAATCGTTTTTGAAATGGACAACAGCCTTTGTAGTGTCTATATATTTTTCTATCTTAGTTTCTCAGCTTTTATCACGAGTATTTTCTTTCCAAAGCTTTAATTTTGTCCATTCCAACTTTTCTGGACTGCTGACATCGACTAATAAACCGATACAATTATTTCACTACTGTCTTAAGTTAGTTATATTAGAAAATAACCTAAAATGAACAATTTTAAAATATATCTTAAAATAAAACTTATATTTATAAAAAAACTTAGCCTACAAAAACTATACTTACTTCCATAACAACCTGTATAGAAAAATATTAATATACAAAAAATAAAAGGTATCATAAATAAAATAGCATTATAAAATACTTAATATATGAGGCAACATATTAGCTTTTCTACAGTGATTGTGAAGAACTAGCATATCACTTATATATATATATTTATATACAAACGCTTACTTGGTACAGACAGACAGTCCATCCGACAAGCGTGCGAGGAAAGGTGAAGAAAAATTTTATATATTAGATAATTATATACATGCATACTTACATAGGTGCATTGTAAGCATTCAAACAAAGAAATATATACAAAAGATTATTTACAATTTAAGATGTCTAATCAAAAATTAAGGTGTATCACCCACCATGCTTAATATTTCGTGGGAATAAATTGTTATAACAATCGCCATTCTTAAAGAAATACAATATTTCTATATAGAAAGTGCTTTAAAATTTTTGAAAGGAAAGCTTAAGAAAACAAGTGTATGAAAAATACGTTTAACGGCTTAGAAAAGGTATAAGAAAATTCTACAGTAGGTAGGTACCAAGTTTCCATGCTTTTCACGATATTGAAAATGCTCACAAAGGATCCTAGAAATTCTTATAAACTAAAGTGCGAATTCTATTCATTCTTGTGGAATAAATAAATCTTATTATTTAAGCTTTACGGCTGTATCCCCTATGTAGCAGGGTAAACAGAGGGAACCTGGGAACCTAGTAATAAGAGACTCCGTCTCCATTAAGACACTTCCATTGTCCATTTTCCTACGAAATCTGGAGGGATTACGTGTTACATGGCGACACCCAACGCCGCGTTTTGCCTTTTTGCCAGAGCGAGTATGTACCAAAAACTAACAATCAGGACAACGTTTGACTAAACGTAACGGTTGGGAGTTCAATGCTCGATCGAAGAACTAACTGTTCCCATTTCCCCACTCTGCCAAGACAAATGTCTACGTTGAGTTCCATCACTCTCCTTGTTACCAGAATAGGGAAAATGGGAACAATTAGATTCATTCAGGGGGAACTGAACCCACAAATGGCTTTTAAAAACGTAAGCCAAACATTACAATACCCAAAAAGTATCTAAAAAAGAAATAACAAACCAAAAACTTCGATTAATTAACCAATCCTGTTAATTTTATTGGCAATACGAAAGGTAGTTTTACTACCAGCCCTAATGAAGGGTTCAAGAGGAAAGTGGTAACGTCATAAACCCGGTAGTTCCTAACATAAATGTAGCTGTAAATTAAGAATGTAAGATCTTTGAACATATGGAACGTGAGACCCTATTTATATGTTGATTAGATAGAACTAAAAGGACACACTGACAGTTTACTTTGAAGGATGTTTACTGATAAATATGTATTGAGAAAGAATAGTTAGAAATTTTATTATCTTTCCTCATCATCCACGTTTAGACGGTCGCCATGGCTCTGTTAGCTTTACACTGTATTTCGCATATAAAAGGTAAAGGGAACGGAGTGTTAAGGCACTCTGTTCCTCGTTTCCGACCAATTTTTTAGATATTACGCTTTAAGTGGCGAACTCAGCGGTGAGTTTTATCTATGAGATTTCGTGCAGAGGGAATTTTAGTGTTAAAAGACTCCATTGCCCACTCTCCGAAAAAAAATGTGGTATGACAGGCCTACAGCCCATAAATACTTCTCCATAAATGGACGATAGGTAATCGCGTTATCTATCTATATATATATAAAATCGAAAGGTCACTCACTCATCACGAAATCTCAGAGACTACATGTGCTAGGAATCTCAAATTTTGCATAGGAGTTACTTATAGGACGTAGGTGCTCGCTAAGACGGGAATTTGCAATATTCGTCTCCTAAAGGGTTGTTTTTGGGGTTGAAAGTTTGTATGAAACTTCGTTACTACAAATGCTAGGAGTCTCAAATTTTGCATAGATGTTACTAGGACGTAGCCATGGAGACAGAAATTAATAATAACATAGTTCACGCGGGTGAAACCGCGAGCGGGCCGCTAGTATTAGTATAAAAGTTTAGATAATCGGCGTTAAGTTCCGCCACACAATACAAAATCCCTCGAGAATTCCACGGCATTGTCCGTGGAACGGAGGTGTGTTAACACTGGGTTCCCAGGTTCCCTTCAGCGTGAAACTTAAAAAAAGGTATACATAACGAGATTATTAAATAATACATTTTACCTCATTACCGAGCTTAAACAAGGAAAAACAGAATACAGTATGGCGCCGCACAGACTAAATTACGATCACCAAATTAACCTAATATCCATTCTGGGACAGTGTCGTAAAAAGTGGGAATATTCCAGCCCGTAATGGCTGTGTTTTAGTAAAAATGGTGGGTAGATGAAGAGGTCTTTAGTGGATTTTACTAATAGTGGCAGTTTGGCTTAGTAGACTATTATTTAATATTTAAATTGTTATTTTTTGTTGAAGTAGAAAAAGCGCAGCGTTAAGTTCCGTCACTCTTGGACGTAATATCTCGAAAATTGAGTGGGGAGTGGGGAACACCTTTTTTCGACCCCCACTTACCAACTTTTCAAGATATTTCGAAACTAAACGCCACGTTACATTAGGCAATGAAAATATTAAAATAAATATTTCATTTCCTCGAGTGAGAATTTAACTCACAACCGTCCCTTGTACAGCCTTACACCATCCTTGTACCACCGGACCACATTGGCCTAACAACAATATATACAATACTAGCGGCCCGCTCGCGGCTTCATCCGCGTGAACAATGTTATTATTAATTTCTGTCTCCATGGCTACGTCCTAGTGACGTCTATGCAAAATTTGAGACTCCTAGCATTTAGTAACGAATGACAAAGACAAATGTCATTAGTATCGAAGTTTCATACAAACTTTCAACCCCAAAAACAACCCCTTAGAAGTCGAATATTACAAATTCCCGTCTGAGCGAGCACCTACGTCCTATAAGTAACTCCTATGCAAAATTTGAGATTCCTAGCACATGTAGTTTCTGAGATTTCGTGATGAGTGAGTGACCTTTCGATTTTATATATATAGATTTAGCTATATTCTGCTTCTATAATCATGCCGCTATAATATTACCGAAGCCGAATCCTATCACCAGACTTAACCTTACCCTAGGTAACCGTAGGTTCCCTAGGAGGTTAAGGCACTCCATTCTCTACGCATCGCAAAATTTTTAAGACATTGTTAAATGGCAGAACTCTCAACATATTTTATCAACAACAAACCCAATAAATATCAGTCTATTTTATTACATCTCTCCACCTAAAGTAATCATCATAAAATCACTTCTATTACAATAATAGAACACCATTTATATAATGTAATCGTCGTATAAAAACAAACTGGCTGTAGATACGTAATATTGTCGAGAACAGAACGAGCTCTTAAATAATTCAACGAGTAAGAATAACAAATTTCTGTGTGGTTTGACACCTTTCATTTAAGAAGTATTCATTATTTATTTTTCTTGGGGTTTTTCTTGTTTTAGGTTTTTAAAATATTTGTGTTTCTATTTTTTCTTGGATTATAGGTAAAAAGGAAAAGGGTACTGTTTCCCGCTGTATCCCGCACACAGCAGGGTAGGCAGAGGGAACCTAGTGTTAAAACAGTCCGTTCCCCGCACCGTCACCCGCACACCGTCTAATTTTTGAAGCATTTTTTGTCGAATGAATACCACAGCATCTTATATAAAATTAATTGCTAATATAAATTTGTAATTATTTTTTTCTATGAAAAGTGAATATATAAACTTTTATTTTTCGGATTTTTTCCCTTATTTGTATTGTAAGTTGTAACTTCGTGCCAAATTTTATAACTGTAGGTCCACGGAAAGTTTCTTATTATTATATTTCGGACATCATTACGTGGCGAATTTTATCCAAAAATCGAACCTACTATCATCACAATTTCGTTATATATATGTGCAATTTAAATGAATGTATAATTTTTATTATTTAAATGTTATTTCTAAGTTCACAAACTCATATTTCCAAGCACTTTTACTCCACTATTATATCCTAAGATATGAATAATTCATAGGTTATTGTAAAAGGAGTCGGGAGTAAGCGAGAATTTAATAGAATATGACGATAGGAGAAAAGAGTACAAAATATGAAAGAAAAGAAAAGGCTGCAAGGTCGTTGTGAGTTCAATTTCCATTTGGAAAAATCTATTATTTCTATTATCTTGCTGGTAAAAAGACATAGTGTGACGTTGAGTTTCGCTACTGAACACGTATAATCTGGAAAATTCAACGGAAAGTGGAGCACAGATGGTCTTAACGTTAGTTTCTCTCTGCCTATTCTGCTGTATTTTTTAAAATTTTATTTTTGTGCATAAAATCGGAACGTTTTAGTATCAATTTATTTAGTCAGCGGTAGGTGAACAGAGTGTCTTGCCACTAGATTCCCTCTACCTACCCTTCTATATGCGGTATACAGAGTGACACTAAAGGAGAAAAAGTCAAAAGCACAGCAATCTAATTCCCTCTTTATAAAACATATTTTGTATTCCAGGGTCTCGGAGCGGAAGATTGACAAATTGGATCCAACGTACGTACCCTACATCTTCATCCTAAACACAATCTACCGTTTTATGTTCCTTCGAATTGAATGAACAGAAAAATGAAACAATGTTTCTGGAATTATTTTTGATATTCTTGTTTTGTTTTTGAGAAATGAAATTTGATTGTGTTTTGTATATTATACAGTGACTAGTCGTGGTGCTGGGGCACGATACAGCAGTGTTAAAACACTCCGTTCTTCCAACACTGACTGTATAAAAATATATAATATATATATTAATAGTCAATTTAACTCTTAGATAAAATAATATGGGTACAAATTCTACTTAGTTAACATTTTATTGATAATCTTAGTAATTTTTGTTCTATTATTTATTGTCCTATTAAAAACTCTAACTAAATTATAAAAGCAGAAGAATATTATCGCTTAAAATACTGATAAAGTAAAACATATAAAATATATATAATTATATTTAAAAAATATACATATATATATACAAAAAAAATATTTACAGGCCTTTTTATTTATAACAATAAAATATACAAAGCCGATCTATTCTACGTTTTCAGCGACTACATTCAAATAAAAATTGTTTACAGTATATACTGTAAATAACTATAACTGTTATAGTTATAGTTAAAAAATAATTATATATATAAAGATATAGATATAGTATAATAATATTTACATAGAAGTTATATTTTAATAAGGTTTTTTTTAAATAAACTTACCGCCAAGCAACACCGGGTCGCCTAGGTTCACATAAAAGAGAACATCCTTCTCGTAGCTGTCCTCTTCAATTATGTGAAGTGGAATGAACTTTCTGTAACAAAAGTAAATTAAACTATTATTTAATTGTATTTTTTTATATAGAATTTTAGAGAAAGTCTTAATTCCTTTCAAGGAATATATAAGACCAGAGCGAGCTAGTCGTGATGGGTAGTGCAGGGGCAATAGCGTGCATGTGTAAACGCTACAGGTTGTAAGTTCGATTTCCCTTCGAGGAAATGAAATATTTTTATTCCACCAGTAGAGCACGAAAGTGTCTTAATGGGAAAGGAATGTTTTAATTTTAACACTAAGTTCCCAGGGTCCTATTCCTGGTGAAGCTAAAAAAATAAGGTCATCGTGGCGCACCAGCTCAGCGTCTGATGATAAGCGTGCCGGTTAGGAGGTCGAGTCTTACTCGGGGGAATGTATTATTTTCATTTCCTTGCTCTAATAACAAGACTACAAGCACAATCTCTCGCAAATGGCTGAAAAGTAGCAAGGAGTGTCTTAACACTATGTTCTCTCTGCCTACCTTACTAAGCCACTTAGTAATGGATACACTAAAATTATATTAATTAAAGCAGTATAATTATAAAATTGTCATATTTTGGGGCTCTGCCTCGTGGTGTTTGCAAAGCGCTTTGAAAGCTCGATCTCAATAAACGTCAATATAAAGTCCAATTCCATAATGGTATTGTACCTATTTGATGATATTTCCGTCAGAAATTAATTTTAATGGGGCTTAATTGAATAAATGTCTTATAAGTAGACTAGTGGCCGCGCGCGACTTT
>HE669506.1:0-14308 GCA_000313835.2 Heliconius melpomene melpomene | reverse complement strand
CCCTGATGAAAAGCAAGCACTACGTAGCTGCCTGTGAGGAAAATTAAATAGAATGCATCGGCCGGGAATCGAACCCAGGCCGCCCGCGTGGCAGGCGAGCATTCTACCACTGAACCACCGATGCGTGTAAGGCAGGCGGGCGCGGACGCACGGCGACTGGCGAGCCGTTTCGCAGCAAGGATTTTTTGATATTGTAACAACTTCTAAAATACATATTAAAATGAAAAACAGTAAAAGACAGTTTTGATCTACATTAAATGGCCAACGTAACTAATATACTTATTTATATGCTGTGAGTAACGGATAAGTAAAACTTGAGTCGATACAGTTGAAGTGTCAACAGCGTGATGTGTCAACAATTAAATGCGTTTTTCTCTAAAACTATTCGCAATTTCGAAATTGTGTAAAAAGCAAATTTTATCTTCGTTTAACGTAGAAAATTAATAAAGTATTTTAAAGGATAAGGTTTAATACCATTATGGAAAAATATCCCTCACAATAAAAAATATATTGAAATTACTATTTTTAGACAGAAATATGATCACTACACGTTATCCTTAAAAGATAAAAATATGCCATCGCGGACTTTTTTGTAGATCTTATTAAGAAGAACTATACTCCAGTACATTATTTTCATGTAGTACTTACCATTAAAGCAGCGCATGCGCGAAAGTGTCTCAACGGGTAGGACTTTAGACACATTTATCGTATTTATGTTAATTTACATAAGAATGTACAAATAATAAACTATAAATAAACCTACGCAAAATACTCGACCTAATGGTGAAAACCGCAACAAAATCCGTTGGGTGGTTTAGAAGAAGAAGAGTTAGAAACAACAGACAGACACGAAAAGCGACTTTGTTTTATAAGATATAGGATAGGATATATATACAGCTTCCCGTTAGTAAGCAGGAGGAATCTAGTGTTAAGACACTCCATTCTCAACTTTCCACAGAATCCTGGAAGCATTGTGTGAAATAAAAATAGTAAATATTTCATTTCCTCGGCATTATTCATTCGGTTGTCGGTATCGAACCCACAACCAGCTCCATTTACAGTTACATGCCACGACTGTCCTCAACATAATTTTCAATATTTTTTTTTATAATATTATTTTTATTACTTTGTATTTAATATAATTTAATTTAAAATGTAATATATAATTCTACCTGAAGTGCTAAGAATTCGTTATATAATTTATTAGCTTCCGCCCTCACATACAAATCTAGGGGATGGTCGCGTCGAGTGCGTCGTCCGCTAATGAAGATTAATGACCACTCTCCTTCATCACACCCTCTTACCCTTATCTTTTGTATTTAAAATTATAAATAATCAAGAAGTATGCTTCCACATCTTAGCATATTAATTTACATAATGTTAGTGTATTTTTTATATATAGGCATATTTATTTTCACGCTGTATCCCACACATAGGTAAGTAGGCAGAGGGAACCTGGGAACCTAGTGGAGATATTCTGTTTCCATTTTGCGTGTTGAGTGACGGAACTCAACGACGCACTTTGTGTCTTTACCAGATCGGTGATTTGAATATATTAAATATTTTTTCTCCCGAGTGGAAATCGATCCTATAACCTATCGGGTGTATTATATAAATTAGTCTAATAGTATAAAATAACCTCAAAGGGCAAAAACTGAATCCTTATAGGATCACTTTGTCGTCCGTCCGTCCGTCTCTCAAGGCCATTTGTCTCGAGATTAGGTGTAGATATTAAGCTTAAATGTCCCTTGAAGTACAGAAAAAAATGATTTTTAAGTCAACGTAATCAAACGAGCATTTATCCATCGTTTTTGCTCCATTTTCCCACCATTTTCCATTTTCCCTCCAATTTTCCACCTACAGTTAGGAACTTACGACAAAAATAAAGTATAAAATTTGAATTGTTGTTGTTACAAATTAGTTAATAAAAATTATTAATAAATTGTTCTTTTAAGTTACTACATGTAACTTTAGTGTATTACATTGCTAGACACTTATTAAAGTTTAGAGTTTCATTAAAATTAGAGGAAAACTATTTTTTTTTTAATATTTAAAGTCAATATTATATATCTAAGTAATGCATTATGCAAATTCTCAAACTTCTGTAATATATATATTTTAACAAAATATAAAATAAAATATAAATTTTACATTCTTTAAAATAATGATTGTAGAACTTAAACAAATTGCAGAGATATGTATCACACTGAAATATGTTATTTCCCCAAGTAATGGAACAGAAAATATTCTAACATCACCACTCCATTATGCTAGGCTCCGTCCATCGATCACAATTTTTACTCTGCCACCTACATTTCAATGAGGGCGGCGCAAACTAAAAAGAAAAATCTGTATAATAGATTATAAAAATAAAGTGCATTATGTTTAATAAAATCAAAAATACTTACATATAATATACATAAAATAATAATAAGGAAAACCATTTTTTTAATATTATTTATTTGGATTTTTTGTTTAGCTTAGCAGAGAGGGTATAGTGTTAAGAAACTTCTCTGTATTCTTTTATTAATGTTTACATTCTATATTAATCAACTGAAAACCTGTGTTTAGTAGAATGCACTAATCTCAGGAACTATTGGTTCGAATTAGAAAAATATTTTTGCAATATTTTTACATCACTTAAATTTTTTCGATATATCGAACCACACCTGCAGTCATTTCGAATGTAACATAAAATTCTTAGTTAATATCATATCACTACTAGAACACTGCTAGTATCTATGAAGCTAGTAAATATATTTTATATTATTTAATGAATTCGGCACAACCACTGCGACCCTTATATTCTATTTGGAATCGACAGTTTCTCCCAATATAGGAGATTTAAAAATAAAATATACATAGTACATACATACATATATAAAAAAATATATTTTAATATTTTTTAAGTATTAAATTCGAACCACAATTATATCTCAAAATAATTCTTAAACATTCAACCTTTTAAATACTTAACAACGAATGTTTCACAAGCACTTAGTGGAACATTCACACCCCTAGTAAATAAGGCGTGCGAAGTAAAACGCGTGCAGAGCTGGCAACATCAATCTTAGTAATTAGTTAGTGACGGTTGTCGGGTACCGCTAATGACGAGATGGGCGGTCTCGCGAACACGGTCACTACCCTTATATGTATATCGACACAATTACAAATCTATATTTCACTATGTATGAAATATATTAATATAGAATGTATAAATAATTTTAACCACCAAAGATAAATTATATTAAAAAAAGTAATAAGATATAATAAGATATAAATAAGACATCATAAGCATTACAATGGATTGGTGTCGTTTTAAACGGGAAGTTTGCGTATTACAATTGGGTTCTCTGACTCTAAAAAAATTGGATAGGCAGAAATAGGAGAAGAAATCACTACTTACGTAGTAGGTTATTCCTGTTTATCGAGCCTATATTTTTTAAGGCTTATGCTATGTAGGATTTTCCTAATAAGTAACTACTTTTTTATCTCGAAACAGAGCTTGTCTTACTAATACAATAAATTAAAAATCACATTTATATACAAAATTAAATTAAAGTAATTCTTATGGCACTTTCGCGTTTTGTTATCTCATTATTGTTATACAGTTGTTACGCTAACAATTAATCTTTTAAATGTAGGTACATTTTGTTAGCCAAGTAACAGACCATTAAGAGTTCACGATGGTTTTTATTTTGGACTTGATGTTCACTTCCTTGTGACGGTTGAGCTCTTTATTTTAATGTCTACTTAAATTAAATAAACTGGTTGTCTGTAACAGGTTTGCAGGCGACAATTTTACATGATAACGTCGTAAGAAACCATTGATGAAGAATTGCATATTTTTATGGTCTGTGTGGTCTGGATAAACTAAGCGCGGCGCTGGATTCCGCCATTGGTTTTTAGGTTCACTCTGGTCCCGCACATAGCAAGGTGGCAGAAGAAAATTGGAAGATCTTGAGTTAAGAAACTATGTTTCCATTAAGATATTTCCGCTCATTTCCGCTGAATTCTCGAAGTATTGTGTGTCAAGAAGGAGAACGAGGTATTATGTGTTAAGAGGGAGGAAATTAAAAATAAATACTTCATTCCTCCGAGAAGGAATCAAACCTACGATTCACGCGTTATCAGTTGGACGCTTGAGCCCCTGCGCCTCGACGGCCTCTACCAACGAAATGTAATGCATATTTCAAAAATAAATCCCTAAAGTAAATCAGAGCATAAAAGTTCATGCATTTTCATTTGCACTAGTCTTCCGTTACTCTATCAACTACTCGGCATATCCATTTACTTAGGTGTATTTGGTTCTAAAAGCCTTTCTGTATAAAACTCGTATATGCTCTAGTATACTGTACTGTAAACAAAAAATCGTTAAAAACAAATTATACTGTGCTTGATATAAAACCAAAAATTTCAAAATAATAATTATAGTGAAAATTATCAAAATTTCCGTTTACTGTATGCTTACTATTTGTAATTAGCATATTGTTACGTTGTATCCTGGACATAGCAGGGTAGACAAAGGGAATCTAGCGGTAAAACACTCCGTTCCCACTAAGGCACTTCCGCCCCCCACTTTCCACTGAATTCTGAAGACATTACGTGTTGAGTGGCGGAACCCAACGCCACATACGTTACATACTATTATATTGAATTGAATCCAAAATAATTCGAGCACTACGACGGCATGTGTCGCCCAGGAGACTTCAATACAGCGAATCGGTAATGTGGCATCAAATGATCGACAGCTGACATTATCTCGTCACATTATTGCCTAACAGAGCGAAAATGACAGTCGCATTCAATGATTAAGTACTGGTTATATCAAGACTAATTATATCTCTTAAATTTAAATTATTAAAATCTTAAATTAATTGAATATTGCATTGTTTTTGTATGAAAAATAGTAACATATATACGATAGAAACGAAAAATAAAGATAAGCTTGTTACGTCAAGTTTTCGCCTCCAAAAAAAAGTTAATAAATCTTTTATGGATCTTTATACGTGTCTATAATAAATTTCGCAATGTATTTTAAGTTTGACACTACAATTTAACGTAACTGTAAAATAATACTAACACATAAATCTTATTATATTTACAGGATAAAAATGTACGGAATTAATGTCTATTGAATGTCATGCAGGATCATTTTCATTATAACATAGAATATATGTAGATATTAATTAAAACACTTTAGTAGAATTTATTATTTTAAAAACTTAATTATGAGGAATAGGACGTCCGTCCAAGGTGATTTTATCCCGCTATTCGATTCTGTTACGTCAGGGAATGGAATTTGGAAATAGTTTGGGTCACATGTTATTAGCGATGCTCTCTATTCGTTAGTTTTTACTTAACAAATTAATATTTTTAAAAGCTTTTATTTAACTTGCAATGTATGTATATGGGTTCGGATGAAATCTTAGAGCTCAATTTTGAAGTAGATATCCTCAACCAATTGAGTTGAAATTTTGTATACACGCTTAGTTTGGATGACAATGCACGATAAAATATGTCACGTCATTCTAAATGTAATATGGCGGACCATGCAAGATGGCGAAATTGTTATTTTTAATGTACTTCTACAATATGGGTATCAAATGAACGGGCTCGTTGAGAGCAACTCGAAAAATAATGTAATGTCATTCTAAATCCAATATGGCGGAACATCTAAGATGGTGGAATAGTTATTATTTATGCACTTCTACAATATGGGTATCAAATGAAAGATCTTGACGAGAACAATTACAAAAATAATGTGACATCACTTGAAATCCAATAGAATTGACACTATTCAAGTTTTTTGTGCTTTCATATAATGAAAGGTATGTTCGTACGATTGAGCTGAAATTTTGTATACACGTTTGGTTTGGATGACAATACACGATAAAGTTTGTGACTTCATTCTAAATACAATATGGCGGACCATCCAGGATGGCGGAATAGTTATATTTCATGAACTTCTATAATATGGGTATCAAATGAAAGGGCTTGTTGAGAGTAACTCGAATAATAGTGTAACGTCATTCTAAATCCAATATGGCGGACCACCCAAAGTAACAGAATAGTTAGTTTTGATGCACTTGTACATTATGGGTGTCAAATGAAAGGGCTCCTTGAGAGCAACTCGAAAAATGATATGACGTCATTCTAAATCCAATATAACGGACCATCTAAGATGACGGAATAGTTATTATTTATGCACTTCTGCAATATGGATATCAAATGACGAGAATAATTAAAAAAATATCGTAACATCACTCTAAATCATAAATGGCGCACTATTGAAGTAGACTCAAAAGGATTTCTGTAGGAATATGGTGTTAATCTTCGATATGTCAAGTCAGTATGAGACAATATATATAGTCTGTGACATAAATGTCACAATGCATATAAACTGACATCCTAGGTCCCCCAGACCTACGTAATTTTAGAAAAGCTGAATTTTTGAGGATTAAGTCTAATATGTAATTAAGACTGTATATGTACTTACTTTTGTAGCTTAATTTGCACGTTCACCTACGTTAAAGTGGAAATGCTCCTATTTAAATACTTCGTTAATAATATATTCGTTATACTGGCAAGCTTTATTTTACATTAATTATTTTTTACCTCCTGTGCGAGAAAATCAAGTTTTTGATCAACCCTCTAAATTTATCCCAGCAACGCACCTATGGCGTTGCTTCTCCTTAATTGAATTGACTGAAAATATGAGACAGCAAGATAGCACAACTTTCAAAGACCTTTTGATGCATTACGAATTGGTGAACTTCAATCAGAGCACTTTGCTATTTTAATGAACCGGCTTAACAAAGAACCTACTGGCGAATATGGGATTGGAAAAGCTCTGCGAATTTATCCCACTAACCAACAAGTATACAATCAAAACAAAAGTGTAATGGAACATTTTCGAGCTCGTGGTGTACCTATTAACAAAATCATAGCAGATAGCAGCAGCAGATATTCTAGTAGATTGTACTCGAAAAACTGACAACTTAGATCTAAATAATATTATACCATCCGATATTAACAAGACAGGAGGCCTACCTAAGGAGCTAGAAATATTCATTGTGGCCAAGGTGATGTTGCGTTATAATGTAGATGTCTTCAAAGGTCTGGTGAATGGTGCCATTGGATATCACAGAAATTATATGGCCCTGCTTCCGAAGAGCACAAATGTATGACACTGATATACCATCCGTCCGTATAGACTTCGGTAAAGACGGTGTTCACCTAATTCAGCCCAAGTCTGTACAGTTTCCAGCTAAATTAAGTCATGGAACCGCAGAAACAAGAATGCTGCCAATTGTATTATGTTAGGCTTGTACAGTACACAAAATGCAAGGTAGTACTGTCGACTACGCCGTTGTAAATTTAGGCTCGAAGCTATTTGCCGCTGGACAAGCATACGTAGCCTTAAGTAGGGTAAAATTATTAGAAGGTCTTCTTATTGAAGAGTTGGACTGGTCGAAATTAACCGGCCAACGACCTTGCAACAATGATGCGTTGAATGAGATGAACAGACTGAGAAACCTAGCCAGCGATAACTAAAAAGTAAAAAATAAATTAAAAGCCAAAAATCATTTTTAGAAAAAGATTTTATTTAAACGCTTTAAAAAGGAGAAAATATTTTTTTTTCTTTTAAATTTTAACTATCAACTCATAACCTCATTATACACAATTTATATCAAAAAAATACATAAACCTAAAGAAAAGCATATCTTACTACTGTTATTCATGTAAATGGAACTTAAAATTATTTTAAAAAATACTGTATAGTGTATACGCAGTCATGGTCTGTCGATATTCCAAATTACTAACTGTCACTCTACATTTTGGATTCGAGCCAACGTTACTTATAAGTTATGGTAGACTGGAATATAAGTATAAAAAAAAATATAGTAATTCAGTATTCCCTATTCCAATTCTAATGAGTATGGAATTGAAATGCTGCGCTTAATAGATTTATAGAGTTAATGGTAATTGAATAAAAAGAAATAAATTTATAATTATTACATTTGACAACGAATTAACATTTCACGTTTATCTATGATTTGGTGTCTAAGACATGTCTTTAATTCATATTTAAATCATATTTAAATTATATTATTATGATGAAAATATTTTAATTAATTACTATAAAATTATGACTATCTTAATAATAAGACTTAGACAAGTAGCCAAGATAATACACCATCAACTTGCTCTTCAATATGGCCTTGTAGAATTGGAGGTGCCTTACTACAGGTACAATCCCATGTCTGTTCTTGAAAATAGCTGTGCTTTGCTCTACTGGGATCGGTCTATTATTACTGACAGGTATATTGTTGCCAATAGACCTGATATAGTACTAGTAGACCGAGTGGCGCGCCGCGCAGTGATTGTTGACGTTACTATTCCACATGATGACAATCTCGTGAAGGCCGAAAAAGAAAAACAATCTAAATATTTGGACCTAGCCCATGAGATTACCGCCATGTGGGATGTCAATGCGACTATCATTGTGCCGATAGTGGTTTCGGTTAACGGTTTAATAGCGAAAAGCCTCTACCAACACCTTAAGAGGCTATCGCTTAGCTGTTGGATCAAGAACCGGATACAGAAGGCAGTATTACTTGAGACGGCACGTATTGTGCGGAGGTTCCTCTGTCTGGAGCCCTAGCCACCGATGGCTTGGACCCTTGTCCCGCCCTCGGAAGAGTGGTTTTTTTTATATTTTTAAATGTATCTTTTTTATAATAATTTATATTTAAAAATGTAAAATTGATTAACTAATTTAATAAAAGTATGTCTGTAGACTTATATGTATGTATACCATTATCACCATAAATAATA
The DNA here is from genome assembly GCA_000313835.2 of Heliconius melpomene melpomene. NCBI lineage: Eukaryota > Metazoa > Arthropoda > Insecta > Lepidoptera > Nymphalidae > Heliconius > Heliconius melpomene. Next base: position 5,467 of record HE669506.1, on the reverse strand, counting down.
TTTATTTAAGGCCAGTAGTAATTGGCAATTGATATTTGTCTATGGCTAAAACTTTAAATAGTGGGGTTCGAGAAGCATGGGTCTCTTTCCCTCTTGTTTCAAGCTTCGTGATCTGCCATTATAAAGTTAAGTATCAAGCAGTAAATATCAGGTTATATATATAATATATGTTGCTATTTGCTAGATAAATAAATAAATTGTATGAACTCTTTTGTTATAATTTCGTAGTAAATTATCGTTTTTACCAGTAAATATAACAAATGTATGAATTTCGTAACTTCTTTTACTTCAATAACTAAATAATAAAATTAAATCAAAATGAAAGAACAAAATTGAATGAGAAGAAGCTGTCACGATTATAACAATATATCCTTTGGTGTAAATCCATTTTTGTTGTTCTTCTTTCACTATTCTTATAAAATTATGGATCGTCCGGGATAGCATCGTCCGGGATGGTGAAGAACATCGCATTTAACTAAAGATTGTTCTGGTGATATGAAAAAAAGAATAAGCGACCCACAACGAACTGGCTGTTTTTATCGACGAAGCTGTCAAAAAAGAAAAAATGAGACGTACGATTTTGAAGATGTTGAATGAGAACCAAAATTAAATTAAAAAACTCTACCTACTGCGTGTTTTTTTGTATGTTTGCATGTTTATAGCTATTATTTTTTTTAATTGTGTATTGCGAATTAAGGCATTTTTTAAGGCGTGATGCAAAGTAAAGACTGGTAAAAGGATTAAATTGATTGTTAATAATAACTAAAGAAATGCCGCCAAAAAAGGTTAAAGATGACGATGAAGACACGCCCCTTGTGGATCCTCCGCCTCGAATTTAATGATCTGGAAAAATCTATGAGGACGTTCAGCGGAGATGATACTTACGGAATTAACACTTGGATTGATCACTTCGAAGACATAGCAACTTTGATGCAGTGGAGTGAAATTGAAAAAGTGATTTATGCAAAACGATTAGTCACAGGAACTGCTCAATAATTTTTAAGATCTCTGGGTCGTTGTAATGTTTGGGATGATATGAAAACAAAACTTAAAGACGAATTTGGATCTAAGGTAAATAGTGCTGTTCTTAGTTATTCCAGTGACAATCTCGTGTCACTTAAAATGCTGATGGTCGTTGCTGACTGCCACGTTCTTTATCGCCCTGGCTAAACCGTAACCGTAAAACTACCTGGAAGACCGTGCAATTCGGATATAAATAAAATATTTCACTGCTGATTGCCGATGATGATGTAGTTCGATGTTATTGGAATTCAGATCTTTCTGAATAAATGGATCAAAAACAGGAACCTGTGATTAGCGCGTTCAACCAAACATTTCATTTTTTAATATTAAAGTATATAAAGATATTATATTAAAGTACCCAGTAAAACAAAATTGAAAGTTAGCTTAAGTCACTTTTATAGCGTCGAATATCGATGAAATCACCAATTTACGTATAGTTTTATACGAGTACGTGTGACTTGGATAAATGCCAAGATATCTTTGTGAATTTTGAACCTACCACACACGATCATACCTTGCACGTGTTGTTGGTTTCTATAGTAAATTCTATAACGAAATATTTCAATATTTTATCAACATTATATTTGAAAGTATAACTTGGAACAGAGAACAGTGGAATAGGATAGGAGGCCTATGTCGAGGGACAACCTGACTAAAAAACTGGCTGCTAGAATTAATTACTTTTTAAATGTTTTTAATTCTTAAGTCTTGTAATTTTTTTATTGTATAGTTTATTCTGAAATGGTCAGCGAAGGCTTATTTTATTTTTTATTTATATATATAAAGTTTAAGTTATAAAATTATTATTAAAATTGAGCATTATATACTCTCTATACGAACGAATGATTAACAGAACAATTTTAATGGTACTTAGATTTATTTCATTTAACTATATATTTATATACGTATATATATATATACTATATACGTTCATATTTATTTTGCAACAAATTACATTCAGAAAGATCTCACAATGTACATATACAATCTCATAATGTTTTTTTTTAATAAACCTGAATTCATTTTCTTTTGGGGCTTACTACACGACTAACAGCTTAATCCTAAAAAAGCAATTAGTTATACGAGTATAATTTAGATATTATACTCATTTGACTTCCGTAATAGGATTATAATTTGTATAATCTAATACAAGTTATACGTGTATGTACAGGCTGTATATGATTAAATCAGACATTAATATATTAACAAGCCATTACTGGCACGTTTGTCGCAACCAACATCTTGATTTATGTACAGCAGGCAATTAATTTTTGTGTGATAAGCAATATATACGTATGTATTTCAGTTAAAAATTATTTTACCAAATTATTTTTGATTTCTCCTGAATAATATGATATTCGAAATAAATTGAAATTTAAATAAATATAGGTACGTTACTGTTATAAGCTATATATGGCTTTTAAGGGACTCATAACCGATGATCACACCTTGACCATGTCACATGCTTTTATTGAATATGACGACACAATTTACTAATAGATTATTAATTTACTAACATACTATAAATCTGGCTAAAAGAAGGTTATGGGTTCAAATAAAAATATGGCTGAAATCCCAGAGATATTAAATAAGGTGCGATATTGTTTTCCCTCTTCCGCCCATTAATGCTACTAGCATAGGTGAAAAAAAGATTATATCATTAATTTACTTGAAGAAGTGAATAGCTCTAGTATTTAAAAATGCATTTAGAATCACACATTCTAGCAGCAACGAAAAAGTTTAAAGTTAAGCAAATACTTGACTCCAGTATTTCGACTCCACTTCGAAATCCTTTATTTAACAAAACTTTGTTTCACTGATACCCGAGTGCAAAATTTTAACTAAGTTTTACTGACATTTTGATATCGATACCCGAGTTTATTCACAGCAGTATCACGTTTTTTATCTTTAAAAAATAGAAATGATATATGATTATGATTTAATTTACACTTCGAATTTTAACTTCGATTACCTTCGTTCCCTCTACAGCAGTGTAAAAACCAAGTGATTTTTTATTAAAGACTCGTCGCTACGATATCCACGTTTTATTCTTAAAACATAAAAAACCGGTCAAATGCAAGTCGGACTCGCATACCGAGGGTTCCGTATCCGTATTAATTACAGAATTGTATGTCAATGAGAAATATAGTTTATAAAAAGTTGACACACTTAAGTTTGCGAACGCACGCAATCATTTTGTGTGAAATTAACTACAATTATAAATTTGTAATGACTTTTTTTCTGTAAAAATATATATATATATAATTTTTAACTTATTTATTGTTGTTAGCGTCTGAAATATATTTCTATAATATGTATGTATATTAAATTAAGTATATTTATATACATCGATATTTATTAGCTTATACCTTTTAATATTCTATTTAAATATAAATTATGATCAATTAACATATTAAGGAATTATCGTAATTTCTACAAACTTTGTTGGTTCGGTTTATATGTCAAAATCATTTATTATTAATAGATGTTTTAACATTGTTCCGCTGATAATTGGAAAACTTTGTAGCAGTATGTACGCTTGTTCTGCACCCAATTAATAATTAATTTAACTTTCATCAGGGTATATATTTAGGTAATTAAATTATTACAACAATTTGGCGTTTATAAGACTGACTTCAAATTGATCTAGGTATGAAAAATCTGAACTTATAATTAGAATATAGTGAAGTAAAGTAAAAAATAATTATTAAAAGTCAGTGCAGCTTTTGCTAATCGGGCTAGACCCTTTGAAATATCTAATAAGAGAAACACTTAAGCTACTATGAGTACTAACATATATATTAACATATATATATATATATTATAATTATCCTATACCAGAATGTAGGTGCTTTAAATAATGTTTTATACATTACTTACTATATATTTTACGAAAGGCATTTCTCTTTTTCAATATTCACATTGAGCAATATATCAGTGAGTCTCCCAAAGGATTTTTGGCGTTAGTCACGTACAAACATATTATACACTTTGAAGGTTATTTCTTTTCCTAATATAAAGTTCATATTAAAACAAATAATGCTTAATATATTTTGAAGAAATAATTACCTACTTTAAGAGAAAGATATAAATTTAATTTATAGGAAATTAAGTTTAGGATTAAGTAATAGGAAAGTAAGTTTCTATCAAGTTACAATTTATAAAAAAATATATTCAGTATTAAAAATAGTTTCGTGATTTTTGTTCGTTTTAACAAGCCAATAACAGAAGTCTTATAATAATAGGCTTAGCGTACTCGTGTAAAAGAGGGTAGATTTATGTGAAAAAGACTTTAAAGTCAATGGGAGGAGGAGTGGGATTGTGAAAATCGGGGACAGTTGCCTGTAGGCGATAGCCCTATCCAGGCCCGGTCGACTTCCTAAGGAGCTTGGGCGACATACCTAACTTGGGACCCGTTGTATTGCTATATTAATATAAAACTACTAATTAGTAGTTTTTCTAAGAGTATTTTTTTAAGAATTTAATTTTAATTCACGATTAAATTACTTAATGTTTAATAAATAACTTTCTTTATAATATTTCATGTAAGCAAGGCACCGTGATAAAATGTTTTTCGATATGAGAAACAGTTTATGTAACCGGTATTTAAAGTACAGTAGTAGGATTATGTTTTGATATGGCAATGGTAGCATTAGCATTTGCAAATGGCGAACATACTACTGCGACTTAAACAAGCAACCTGTTTTTAGCATTTCTGTTGTATTTTATATTTAGATTTCTATTGTTGTTCAGTTGTTCTCTCTGTTTGAATGTTTGGATCTAAAATACGGGAGACAATTTGAAAAGTAGATGCCTCATATGTTCCCTCGTGAAGATCCTGAAATTTCCAATTCACACCGGTAAGTAATCATTAAGTATTAACTTCTCTAGATAAAGTCATATCTTAAATGTTGTACTTTTTCAGTTGTGAAACTTGGGCCAAGTTTTGCGTCCCCGAAGGCCTATGGTATTCTATCGATTTTCAGAAAAAAATTATAGTGAACATAGAATGTTATGTTGCCACCATTTTGAAAGGGCTTCATTTGTCAATTTTATTGAAAAAAAATACTGTTTAGAAAAACTGTTCTATTTATGTACATATTAATAATCATACATTGGCAATGTATTTTCATCCAATTATATTTTATTTTCAGAATCAGGTAATCAAAGATTTTAATTTTCCACTGAACAACCAGGGACATCACATTTTCCTGCAAATGTTATACCAGGACCATTGCAAAGAAGGGTATTGACAAGTATTCAAATGGTAATTCAAGTATATTATTAATTGATACTGGTTCACTTGTAATGACAATATATTTAACTTAAAACCTATCATAATAATAGCCTATCTTATGGTAACAGTAGAAAAAAACCTAAAACAGATAGATATATACGTAAAAATAAAATATTAAATATTAATTAATAATTTTAAAACTTAAAC
>HE669504.1:145624-159755 GCA_000313835.2 Heliconius melpomene melpomene | reverse complement strand
CTGCCCGCTCCTCTAACAGTTCGTGGTTCGTCCGCTCTGCACTTAGTTAAGAAGAAGGACGACGGATGGAGACCATGTGGTGATTATAGGGCACTCAATGCTCGCACAGTACCTGACAGGTATCCGATACGCCATATCCAGGATTTTTCCTACCAACTCTCTGGTTGTACAGTATTTTCAACTATCGATCTAGTCAAGGCGTACAATCAAATACCAGTACACGTCAATGATATCCACAAAACAGCCATTACAACTCCTTTTGGACTTTTCGAGTTCCCGTACATGACCTTCGGACTGCGCAATGCAGCACAAACCTTTCAGAGGTTCATCATGGACGAAGTGCTACGTGATTTTGATGACTTTTGTTTTGGTTACTTAGACGACATTTTGGTATTTTCCAGTTCTGAAGAACAACATCAGCGCCACATCAGACTACTCTTCACCAGGCTCAAAGAGTATGGTGTTTTGATAAACACATCCAAGTGTGTCTTCGGGCAGCGACAGGTAAAATTTCTTGGTTACCTAGTGTCAGATTCTGGGACTCAACCTTTAGAGACGAACGTAAAGAGCATACAGGAGTGCAATGTGCCGAAAACTGCTAAGGAATTACGACGTTTCCTCGGTATGTTCAATTTTTATCGGCGTTTTATTCCCGACGCCGCAAATATCCAAGCACCATTAGATGCTGCGCTTTTAGGACCTAAGATGAAAGGAGCTAAGCCGATCACTATGACACCGGAGATGATGGAAGCCTTTCAAAAATGTAAGACTTGTTTATCTCAAGCCACATTACTGGCTCACCCAGATCCTTCTGCAGAGCTAGCTATTGCCACTGATGCTTCTGATGTCGGAATTGGAGCAGTTCTTCAACAACTTGTTAATAACGTATGGCAACCTCTTGGTTTCTTTTCTAAAAAATTAACATCTGCGCAGAAGAAGTATAGTCCTTACGACAGAGAACTGTTAGCCATTTATGAAGCCATTAAATATTTTCGACACATAGTTGAGGCTCGAAACTTCGTGATTCACACGGATCATAAACCTCTCACATATGCATTCAACATTAACAGGGAGAAATGCTCACCGCGCCAATATCGGTACTTTGATTATATTTCTCAGTTCACAACTATTATTCAATACTTACCAGGACGTTTGAACGTAGTGGCTGATACTCTGTCACGACTGGAAGAGGTGAGTCGATCTATTGATTACCAGGCTCTAGCACTTGCTCAAGATACTGATCCTGAACTGCTAGGTCTGCTTCAAAAAGGCTCATCGTTAAAACTGGTTAAGGTAGATTTGCCACACTGTAACCAGAAGTTATACTGTGACGTATCAATGTCTTCTCCGCGCCCGTTCATTACTGAGAAGTTTTGCCGACAAGTTTTTGAAACTTTACACAGCTTGAGCCATCCTGGTAGGACAGCTACAGTGCGGCTGGTTACACAGAGATTCGTATGGCCAGGGATTCGCAAAGACTGTAGAGAGTGGACGCGAGAGTGTGTACTTTGTCAAAAGAGCAAAGTTCACCGTCATACCCTTGCTCCCTTATCCTCAATTCCAACTCCTACATCGAGGTTTGCACACATCCACCTCGACATCGTCGGACCTTTAACTATTTCGTCTGATTTCAGATATTGCCTTACTGTCATCGACCGTTTCACACGATGGCCTGAGGCATTCCCACTTAAGGACATCACAGCTGATTCCTGTGCTGCCGCTCTTCTCTCTGGTTGGATAGCAAGATTTGGTTGCCCTCTTCGAATTACAACCGATAGGGGTCGGCAATTCGAGTCGCATCTCTTCAAGGCACTATCAGCCATGGTTGGTGCACATCACTTTACGACTACTTCGTATCATCCAGCTTCCAACGACTTGATCGAGAGACTCCATCGGCAGCTGAAGGCAGCTATCATGTGCCATCCCTCTTCGACCTGGACGGAAGCACTTCCCTTAGTGCTGCTGGGCATCCGTAGCGCTTGGAAGGATGATATTCAGGCTTCAGCGGCTGAGCTGGTCTACGGGGAGCCCCTTCGACTTCCAGGGCAATTTCTTGCACCCTCGGAGGATTACAGGACAGCAGATATCACAAATCTGGTCACTCGTCTTCGTGCTGGTATGGCACGACTCTCACCGAAGCCCACGTCATGGCATAGGACAGGTCCTTTTTATATGCCAGCTGACCTTGCAGAGACAACACATGTTTTTACGGCAGGACCACGTCCGCAAGCCACTGGAACCACCTTATGAAGGCCCATACAAGGTTCTCAAGAGGACTCCTAAATATTTCAAAATAGACATATGTGGTAAGCCTAATAACGTTAGTGTGGACAGGATCAAGCCCGCATATGTTACGCGAGAGGCCGTTCCTGCATCAAAGAAGATAATAACAGCACCAAAGGCTATCTCTCAATCTGACGTGGAGCAGACACTTGAGAAGCGGACAAGAAGCGGAAGAAGAGTCAAGTTTCCAGACTACTATCGCCCTTAACCAGGTCTCTGGGGGGGAGTACTGTAGGGAACATTACTTATTTAAAATTAATATTATTACATTTACTAGAATCATCCGCACGCAGCGCATTGGAACAATTCAAACCTGTTCCGAGTTTTTTTGCTATGCGTGTCGTAGGCTGCTAGCCAGCATCGCCACGTTTAAAGAGTCGGCTAGAATCGCTTGCGACATTCACTTGTGTATCCATTGCTCTCTTAGCTTGCATTCAATTCTCAACCTTAACTTCTTGCTATTACGTGCTAGTTTAGCTTGTATTTTCTATTGGTATTTATTTAAATTTCTTTATTTCCTTCTGTGATTATTTTCTCTTCACGTATCTGTGAGTTAAATAAATTTGGACAATTTCTCCACAAAATTTGGATTTTTAATTTTACTCATTTAGTGTAAAATAAATAAGATCATATTAAATAGTGGTATCACATCTCAACCGCTATAACGTGATAACGGAATCCAACCTCATAAAATTTGCAACATGTATGAGTCTGGCCTTAATACTGTGTAAAAGCCCCCCCAGCAAAGAAGAAACTATTTATTTGTGAACTATGCTCGACAAATAATGATGGCGTTTTTATGCCACATACTAAGTATGTCATTTTACCCTGTAGATATGTCGTCTTACACTGGTCGATCTAAGTGCGATTTTTGTTTGTTTTTATGATGTTTGAAAGATGATTGTTCTGAAACTAAAATAATCTCGTTGATTATGAAATACATAATAGTATACGCAATATGCTGTTTTCAGATGACTTTATTTATTTGAAATATTTGTCTTGAAACAAAAAGTATGTCATCTTAAGCACATTTCCGCTACATTCCCCACTCGAGGAAGTGAAGTAGTTATTTACGTTTATATTTCTATTTCTTCGCTCTGGTGTCCCGCTTGAAGTACATGATTATTCATTTATAAACAGAATTGACTGACAAATGTGTTGATGTGCCTTAAATTCTTTGTAAAATAACTGTAATATGTAATATGCATAATTACCCATTATCCAGATCGAATCAAGTAAACCAATATCGATATCGAATTCAAAATAATTAATCGAATATCAAATCGAAAATAATTGAGAACCTCTTTGCTTTGAAAGTCGGTTAAAAATACAGATATATTATAAGTATATAGATATAGATTGCTATATATTTGCAAGGAAACACATGCACTGAGTTGATTCATAGATGGCGCTGTGCATTGTGTGCAGTTTTCAGAGTCGCGCTCGCAAGATATTCTAACGTTTAATGACGACCAAAATTTTCTGAAATTTTATTTATCGCTTCTCGGCCTTTTGGCTAAGATCAAAGTGTAGTGTACTAGTGTAGTGTAACATGTTCAAAGTAAATAAAGTGTAAAGTGACAAATGTGAAGATCAAGTGAAAGTGAAGTGTTTACAGCCTAGTATCATGGGCGATCCCGTCATCCTTTGCGAGGATTCTTACATCGTCGTTCGTTCCCCTGTCCCCGAGAACACCGAGATCTCCTGCCCGCTGTGCATGGGAAGAAGAGGACACTACGCGGGTGCTAGACGTGTTGAGAACTTCATCAGACATTGCAAGGAACATCATCAAGGGAGGACGGTCAAGTACAGATGTACAGGATGTGGATACGAGCCTCCGGACCAATCCAAGTACCCAAGGAAGCTGGTCAACCATCACGCCACCACCTGTGAAGGTCTGGCAGCCACCGTACTACCACCACCGTCAGGGGTTGCCGATCAACAACGACGCCAAAACATCCGGCGTAACCTGAGGACCAGACCTGAGGCCTCACTAACAGTGGAAGTGGAACCTGCTCCTGCAGTGGACGAGCCTACGCCTCCTTTGGCTGCTGCGCCGGCATCGCCGGCCTCTCACAGTAGTCAGCCCGAGCAAACACCGAATTCGGGGGTAAGCAGTCATCATTCACTACGGGCCGCAGCTGTGGTCTCCCGGGCGGCTTCGCCTTGTTCTCGCGACGAACCACTGGTCGCCCGCGGACCCACAGCCGAGCAGCAGCGCCTCATCGACACCATCGAGGCCGCTGCCAATCAACACCAGCTTGACGATGCATCGCAGGCGGTCGTTCGCTTCCTCCAGAAGCGTGTTGAACGTGCCGCCGCCCGGCACAGGCCGCAGAGACAAGCCCGTCGAACTGAACAACCGAGCAACCGAGTGCAGGAGGCAACTCGTCTGCAGGCCCTATATAGGAGTAACCGTAAACGGGCCTTACAGTCAGTATTGGAGGATTCGACGGCAACTTGCAGGATCGGCAAACAGGAGGTGCTTCAGCACTTCTCTGCATTGGCGCGGAAGAGGGATGGTGAGCTTGACTGGCCGAATGTTTTCGACCTACCGGCCCCGGCGGAGGACAGCAACGACATCCTGATGAGCCCATTCTCGGCTAAAGAAGTCTCCGCAAAGCTGAGGTCCCGGTCGGACACTGCACCAGGCCCGGATGGAGTCCGCTACAGCCAAATCAGAAGAACCGACCGCGGGGCCTATGTCATCACGGCTCTTTATAATGCGGTCTGGAGGCTGCAGATGATCCCGGACCCTTGGAAAGACTCCACGACATCCCTCATATTTAAAAAAGGGGATGTCAACAACATCGACAACTGGAGGCCCATCGCCGTTGGTGACACCTGCCCAAAGCTGTTCGCGGCTTTACTCGCGGACAGACTGAAGACCTGGGCTCGAGTCAACGGCCGATTCAGTCCATCGCAGAAGGGCTTCCTGGACTATGAAGGCTGTTTCGAGCATAACTTTGTCCTGCAACAGGCCATACATCGAGCCAAAGAGGAGAAGAGAGAGCTGGTGGTGGTGTGGTTGGATTTCTCCGCTGCCTTTTCTTCGCTGCCGCACTCCTCCATCACACGCGCCCTGCGAGAGCACCAAGTGCCTCGTAGTGTGTGCGACGTCATCGAGCGCCTCTATATAGGATCCAGAACGAATATACGCACGATCGACGGACTCACTGACATCGTTAACATGGAGGCTGGCGTTAAACAAGGCTGTCCACTAAGCCCGGACATCTTCAATCTCACCCTGGAAGTTGTCCTGCGCCACGCAACATCTAGTGGCGTGGGTTTCAAGTTGGACGATGAGATGCTTTTGAGCGTCCTGGCATACGCCGACGATCTGGTGCTGTTGGCGAACTCGGAGGAGGGCATGAAGCGACACTTGGAGGCCACCCGGGAGGCCGCTTGGGCGATTGGCCTCTCCTTCAACCCGGATAAGTGTGCTTCCTTACACATTGGGCCGGACGGAGTGCGGAACATCAGATACTCTGTCCAGGACGCACAGATCGCAGCTCTTGGACCGGATGACATCTATTCCCACCTTGGAATACCTACGGGATACCAGGTCCATCAGACGCCCTGCAGCACACTCGCAGGCATGATCACCGATCTGAGAAAGATTGATGAGTCGCTGCTTGCCCCCTGGCAGAAGTTAGACGCAGCTGGCACCTTCATCTTGCCAAGACTGGACCTTGCTATGCAGGGCGCCGAGATCAGCCGCGAACATCTGGCGGAGGCAGATAGGGTTGTGAGGAAGTTGGCCAAGGGATGGATGGCTCTTCCTCAACGAGCTAGTCCGGAGCTTGCTTTTTTATCACCATCGAACGGAGAGGGAGGCCTGCTGCCCCTCAGCGACTTATATGAGGCCTATACACAGGCGCACGCCTTCCGGATGCTGCACGCAAAAGATCCCTTGGTGAGCGGTCTGGCAGCAAAGTCGCTGAGGGACACGGTGTCAGCTCGCCTGCGCAAGACTCCCAGCAACATCGACATGGCTCGCTACCTCTCGGGTGACTTGGACATCCCCCGGAGCTCTGCGAAGACATCATTTTGGGCCAGGGTAAGAAATGCGGCTGGGCGGATGAATAAAAGGATCGGCTGCCGCTGGATCTGGAGCCAACAACAACAAGAGCTCCAGCTACATCTCCGCGACGGCACGACCATAGGAGCTAGGGAGAGGAGTGAAGCTTACCGTAGGCTGAGAGGAGAGTTTATGGCCACCTACACCCATTCACTCCTGAGGAAGCCGGACCAGGGTAAGGTCTTTGCCGTCACCTCTCAAACCGCCAGCTCCAACCATTTCCTGCGGACGGGCCGGAACACCCGCTTCTGTGACTGGCGGTTCATCCACAGAGCACGCCTGGACGTCCTCCCGCTCAACAGCACAAAGCGCTGGCTGGTCGGCAACGACAAACGCTGCCGTAAGTGCGGTCACGCACAAGAGACGCTTCCGCATGTCCTCAATCACTGCGGTGTGCATGCTGCGGCCAGCCAGAAACGCCACCATAACATCGTGCACCGGCTGGTCAAGGCAGCCAACGGACCAAGCGGTCACCGCAGGGATGGAGCCGTCATCACCTCCGACAGAGTGGTGGAGGGCACGCGAGGTCGTGAGTCAACCTTGCGCCCGGACATTGTTCTCCGCAACGCCGCTACCAAGGAAATCACCATCGTCGACGTCTGCGTGCCGTTCGAGAACCGTCCCGCGGCGATAGAAGCCGCCCGCTCCGAGAAACTGCGTAAATATGCAGCACTCGCCGACCAGCTCCGGCAAGACGGCTACCGTGTAAAAGTGGCTGCCTTTGTCGTCGGCGCTCTCGGAGCCTGGGACGGCCGCAATGAAAAAACCCTGGACCTCCTAGGCATTAACAAGTACTACGCCGGGATGATGAGAAGGTTCATGGTCAGCGACACCATCCGCTGGTCGCGTGACATCTATGTCGAGCACGTCAGTGGCATCCGGCAATACGCGGAGGCTGAAGTCCCACCACGACAGTGAACTCAGTGCTATCAGTGAATTTAGTATTTATCCACCCATCTCTCAGTATTATTTAGTGATCTCAGTGCAATAGTTATAATAATAATAATAGTGACATTAGTGCAATAGTAATAATAATAATGACATTAGTGCAATAGTTATAATAATAGTGACATTAGTGCAATAGACGTCAAATGACTACTTTACTTTATATTATAGTGTTACAGTTATATTAAGTCTCTAGTCAGTATATATACTATGTATATAATTATATTATCTTAAGCTGCTATTCATTGTATAGTTTCACATAAAATATTAATTATAATTAAAAATATGTATATATATATATATATATATATTATTAACTTTATATGTTTAAGTATATATAATAATTATATATTGTATTATGTAAAATTAAACTTTATATTTGTGTTGTATCTTTAGAATACAGAGTTAATAATTATAAATATAGTTTATATGTGGGCCGATCCCGGCGGCACTGCAATGCCGGGCCGACTTTCAAAACAAAGAGGAGGTTCTCAATTAATTTATATTCGATTTGATATTCGATTAATTATTGTGAAATCGATTTTGATATTGGATTATTCGATTCGACCCAAATCAATAATTTATCATTAAAGACTGTTTCTGAACGAATACATTAAATTATTCATTGACATCAACACATTTGACTATTAGTCAATTCTGTTTATTAAATTAATAATCATGTAGTTCAAGCGGGCGAAGCCGCGGGCGGGCTGCTAGTATACATATAAAACTCTTCTGTTTCTGAGCGACTGACAGACAACAATACGTCCACTATTTTAAAAAGCTGTAAATTGTATCAAGTTATTTGTATTCATCAATGAAATTTGTATTTTAATAAGGTTAGGAAGTGTAGAGGAACACTAATAAAAACACTAGGAGTAACATTAGAGATGATTTCTCGTAATTTTTAAAAGGTCAAAAGTCTAAGCAAATAATTTTATTCAAATAAAAAGTTATACAAGCTTCATTTTGTGAACGTCAAATTATCTACCACCAGATCACTAAAGTTAATGCCTCAGACCCTAGTATATGTTCCTTGCTCAGATCTAAGAAGAAACGGCGAAAGAAACTCACCGGGATTTTTTCCATTTTACGTTATAAAGTCTACAGAAACCAAGATGCTGGCGATGACTAACATATAAAATATTTCAGTAAAAAAAAAATTTAATAACACAAAAACAAATTATTAAACTATTTGTACAGTAAAACTAAAATTCACAAATATTTTTTACCGACCGTGGGATAGCACTTCAGTCGGTAATCAGCAATAATGTTAGTTACGTCGACGTCGATGTAAGAGCATTCAGTACTGTGTCATTAAGTTTTTACTTTATATCCATTATGCGCGTTATCTCTAGTTCTTGAGATGAGTGTAGACGTACGATTGAACTCGATTGTTGTTTGTATTAAAGTTATTGTATTTTTTTATTTAATTAGTAACTCAAATCTATACATATAATCATATTCAAAGCGAGTGATTCAAGGCAAAGCACGGCGTTGAGTTCCGCAAGTCAACACACAATGTCCCGATAATTCTTCGGAAAATGAGGAAAGGAAGTATCTTAGTGGAAACGTAGTGTCTTAACACTAGAATCTCAGGTTCCCTCTGCCTACCCTACTATGAGCGTCATATTGTGTGAAGCTAAGAAAAATATCTACTTTAAAATGTACTCGTATCGATTTTTATGTAATTTATACACCTAATTACGAAAACTTACTTAATAATGTTTGGTTCTAAATGCAAAGTAACCTATATTATATACTAGCGGCCCGCCCGCGGCTTCGCCTGCGTGAACTACGTTGTTATTAATTTCTGTCTCCATGAGTACCTACGTCCTATAAGTGACGTCCATGCAAAATTTGAGACTCTTTGCATTTGTAGTAACGAAGTTTCATACAAACTTTCAACCCCAAAAACAACCCCTTAAAAGTCAAATATTACAAATTCCCGTCTTAGCGAGCACCTACGTCCTATAAGTAACTCCAATGCAATGCAATTTGAGATTCCTAGCACATGTAGTTTCTGAGATTTCGTGATGAGTGAGTGACCTTTCGATTTTATATATATAGATTATAGATACCTATTTACAATATAAGGAAATATTTTTTGACTAAAATTTCTCCATACATTTGTGGATAAAGTTTATTTCACATCAGCTTTTATTATTGTACTTCTTTTATAAGTGACCATATATACTTATACGAGTATACCAATCATGAATTATACAAAAGGCAATCATTTTAAGCACGAAGCTTGGAAGTAAAGGAATAATATCGAACTTTAACATTTTCTCGAGTTGTCATATGGGCACCATTGACCGCCAAAATTTATAGCCGGGACCGCCATTTTGCGATATGGAGGACGTTGAACCAGTTGACCAAAGAGTTTTTATGTGTTTTCATTTATTTATTACATATTATGACTTAGACATCCTTTTATGTTATTTCATAATATTTTATTTTTAATTATAACTTATTTAATAAAAAACATTAAAATTGTTTACCTACTTATAAGTAAGACATATTAAATAAATCGTTAAAAGAAAAGAAAATTTATTAATTTTCTTTAAAAAACGGAATATGGAATTTGAAACAGTGTTCTTTGTCGCTTTAAATTAATATAAAAACTTGTACAATAACAACAAGTACTAGTCCATTCTACTTTATAAGCCAGTACTATAAAAAACCTCTTACACACACTCACATTTTTTTTACATTTTATTACGATTTATAATTTTTTGTATAAAGCTCAAATGCTTTTGATAAATTATTTATTTTTATGCTGTTTATTATTCAAGAAGATTTAAATATATATTTTTTTAACTTCTATTTATATATAAATATCTTATTTAATCTGGGACCAGATTAGATGATCCTAGAATAATTGAAAGATATAGGTTTTTGTTGTTTCTATATATTCAGAAGACTATAAATATCGCGTATTATTTGTAAGGCAAGCAATATGTACGCTGATTAAATTAACACTTATAAAACGACATGCTTCAATGCACAGTCCAGAACTTAAGTGTTAATAAGATACTCCCGGATGCTAAACATAAGATATTTTTTCTGGGAAAGATGATCAATACCTACAATACCATAAGCGCTCACAGAATAATATGAAAAATAAATAAAATCACATACATATAGTAAAGGAAAAGGAAAGATGTCCTGGTGATAGCTATTTCTATTATTTAAAAAGATGTTTATGTAAAATGGCATAGAAATTGTCATCAAAGAAGGATAGACAGAGGGAACCTAATGTTACGACCACTCCGTTCCACACGTTAAATGGGCGGAACGGCAGAAACGATGCCGCGCTTCGTCCACCAAGGTGGACAAATTAAAATATAGGTGCCAAATTTAATAATTCTCCCCAAGGAGATTAAATCAATAACCGTCGCGTTTGCTCAATACTTTAACAATATCTATATAGATTTTTTTTATATATATTCTATAATTTGTCTAAATAGATAATATAATGAATTATTAATATCATATTAATTAAAGGAATTGAATAGAAATTAAAAGATAACTTATTCGAAGTAGAATAGTTTTTGTGGTCACCTAACGAGTCTCGATCAAGTCCAAACACAATAATGTGACAGGTGTTTGACAGCCCCACTGTTGTACGACAATGGGATATAATGGAATAAAAGCTTGTGATTGAAGGTCGTGATAAATGCTATTCTTAAATATAAAATAATTCAGGTTCCAATTCAGGTTTTATATATTGTAGCTTATTTCAAGATACTCTTGATTTTTTTTTGTATGTGGCAGGATAGGCATAAGGATGTTATTGTTAAGATTTCTTTAAAGCAGAGGGAACCTGCGAAATGAGCGTTAAGAATCTCCATTTCCATTAAGACATTTCCATTTCTCAATTTCGGACGAACTCTGAAGGCATTGCTAATTGAGTGGCGGAACTCAATGCCCCGCTTTGTCTGGTTACCAGAAAGAGGATATGCAAATATTAAATATTTCATTTCCTCGATTGAGAATAAAACCCACGGCCTGTAACCTGTAACCGACCTTCAAATCTGTAATCTGCATTGCGTTGCATTTTGTGAAAAATAAAGAAGCGAGAAGCATTATAGATTTAAAAAAAAGCAAAATTGAAAACAACACATAAATCTAATTATGCAGTGTATTTAAAGTAAAAAAAAAATAGTAATATACGGTTAACAAGTCGTGGCCGCCCTGGAGATAGATATTCTGAAGTTTTGCATATAGTTCTCTAGGAAAGAAAATCATTAAAGGTAAGAAAAAATATTATAATTGACGACACTATACCTATAAAGTTAAATATTTTTTAGGGTAAAAATAAATAACAGTAAAAAAAATAAAAAATATATTAACTTTAAATTATTAGTATCTCCATTTTAAATTTCGTCGTTATGAATTTACATTGAAACAAATATAATTCAATATGACAGTTAGTCTCAAAACACTAAACTCCATATCATAATTTGCTTTTGTCATTTGCTATGTTTACAATAAACCATTATAATTTATACATGTGTCACATTGACAGGTGGGCGATGACTTTGCTCCTACACAGTTGTTGCTACACTCTGTGCCCATTTGTAATGAAGGTTATCACAGGAAATTTGGCACAAAATTATACTTAGATAAAAATAAAAATTATCTTTATAACAAAAAAAATCTTATAAACACGCTAAGAATAAAAATTTACAGCCTTTTATTATTTTAATTAAGTTAAAAATAAAATATAAAAGCGGCATACTACAGATTAAAAATGAAACATTCTTCGCTCAGCACTTAATGTTTTAAAAATGTATTACGAAAACCGGTAAAATAATAAAAAAAAACTTAATTATTATTTATGGTATGGTTCTTTAAATCTGGCGTTCCGAGCGTGCCAGTTGAGCACATATCACTTCGCCAATGTCACGTTGTATGGAGAAGACACGAAGGAGGTTGTACGGTAAAAAATAGACAATGTTACACGATAGGAAAATGCATGTAGAAAAAAAAAAGATCCAGTTAAGAATTGCCTTCACCTACAAATAAAGTTAAAATTAGTATAATACATTATATACAAAACACAGAGAATTATTATTTAAATCTAAGCAGAACAAATTTGACAGCATATTCAGTGAATTCCACACTATAATCATAATTTATATTAATTAGATAGATAGATACTCAATCTTTTCTCATTCAAATCTCAAACTTATACGATTCGTTTAGTAAAAATTTAATTATTCATACATCAGAATATGTTTCAGATTATTTCTAGTACTCGTATATTAATAAAAATAATTTGATGCCAGTTTTAATTTACAATAACTTAAAATCTTTCAATAATTTACTACGAAGTCTTCAATACTGGCTTAAATCGATATCTCAGCTATATATATCATATAAATTTATAATAAGACACTAATAAAAAAATTTAAAAAAGATTTAAACAAATTTCAACTGTATCACAATAATCATAAAGGTCAAGTTGATATGTTAAATGTGAGTTTAAATGACGTAACCGCGACCTCCCCAGTACATTTTTGGCTATAGCAACTTTCACTTTTTGTGTTGTATGTGTAATGATTTTATATAAATAGTTTTTATATTTACGATAATTTGTTATAGAAAAATGTAAATCAACCTCTTTGTTTAATAAAAAGATATATTTGAAAATTTATACATAGAACTAGCGCGACGCTTGATGTGTTGAAAATTCTGATGCGCATTATTAGATTTGGAGCTGAAGAGGAAAGTGGTCCTCTAGAATAAAATATTGTATTATAATTTAAGATATACATTGTACAAGCCTAATGGTATCTAGCCCTGGAAGAAGTATAAGTTCTGTAAAAGTCCTGAGATATAAATTGTAGAAGCCTAATGTTATTTAGCCCTGGAAGAAATATAAGTTCTGTAAAAGCCTCGAGGTGTTTGATTTCATCACAGTTCAGAAGCAGGATCAGATCCAGCCCCAAAGTGAGGTACGTACAACAAAAACATGGAAATCAAGTTTTCCACTGCTAGCTTTTGTAAATATTATTGGTCGGAGAGCTTTTGATTGAAAATTTAGTCACTTTAAGAGTTATTATGCATTTTATTAGAATAGTATGAAGATAAAGTATATTTTATAGAATACTATGAAAATTAAGTATAATTTATAAAATAGTATGAATATTAAGTATATTTTATAGAATAGTATAAAGATTGATACACGGCTAAGGATGCCGTAGATAAATTAGTGGTCAGCGTACCACAGAAGAATGGTTAGAATACCATAGATGAATTAACGGTCAGCGACTCAGCGTACCGAAGATTGATGATTGATATTATGTATTTAGAGTAAGAGCCTGCTTGCTCGAGGCTGGTGGTGGCCTCGGTATGTCGGGCGTAGTAGTAAAGTAAAAACATTAAGTAAGCGCCTGCTCGTGACTGATGATTGCGGCAGTCAGGCATAGTGTGTAGTAGTCTTTGTAAGTAATGTATGCTTAAATTATTATGTTTGTTTATTAATATTGATTATTTTAGTATTTTTTTTTCTTCTGATTGATTCTGATTTATTTATTGACATTTGGACGATCCATTTTAAATAATTTATGAATGACATTTAAAAGAGAATGCTTTTGAATTGATAATTTATAAATACATCAATTAAGATTATTCATTTTTAATGACATTTGTTGCGTTTATTTGAGGGAAATGGAGTCGGATGCTCAGACGCACCCTAGAGGAACCACCCAGTGGAATGATGGCAATGACAAACAAAAAAAAAGGGAATTTATCGAAAATGCAAAACTTCGATATCTTCGCGGCCGTAGGAGTGATTTACATCTTCTGATG
>HE669504.1:125487-145524 GCA_000313835.2 Heliconius melpomene melpomene | reverse complement strand
GTTCCGTGGCATGGTTAGGGATTGCTGTGTTTAGGTCGGTCTTGAATAGTTCAGGGAACATGTTGTTCTACTTAATTAAAATTGGAATTCTCATATTGGATGATTTTAAAATAAAAAATAACTTTGTAAAATCGTTATAGTGTTTCTCATGAGGTTATTCTTTACATTACATAAGAATTTTATTTACTACTTAGTGGGCCCGTCCGGGGCTACGCCCGCCTGAAATGAAAATATTAATAAAGGAATTGAAAACTAAAGATTCAGTCAGTTCAGTAAAACACTTGTATAAAATAACTGTTACGGCAACTAGCAAATTTATCGAACTAAATACTTTAAATTGGCATAACTTTTATTTTTTTTTGTTTATGAACCGATTGTAATAAAATAAACCCTATATGTTTTCGGGAGCTTGCCAGAAGCCAATAGTGAAAACCGCATTTAAATCGGTTAAGTCGATTCTAAGATAACAAACGCACAGACAAACGGACAAATAAACAAAAATTCAAAAATAATTGTTTTGGGTTCTATTAGGTTAATAACATTTTTTTAAAAAAATATTTTTCAAGTAAAGACCGAACCTCTTACGATTTTATTATGAGTATGTATGTGAAGTAATTGTTATAACTCAACTGCAAAATTGTTATTATATATATTTATTTTTGATGATGCCAATAGCTCGACGCTGTATTCCTATCGAATGTAACGTTCTCAATCCAAACATTATATTAGCCCAGCTAGATGCACACTACTTGGCTCTGTAATATCGTTGATCCTTACTTTCTGAACGTACTGTTATGGATTTTTTTTACATACTTATCAACATACATCTATTGTGTTAATTAAAATTGCTTAATAATATTTCCTAGGTATCCTTATACCTAGACCTAGACCTAGACATATTTAAGTTTTTGTATCCTTTTCTTTACAAATTAACGTGACCGTATTTATATATATTTGTTGACATTAGAAATTATATTAATAATTCTATACAATATAATAGGATATATTACGTATGTGTATAAGGATATAAAGCAGCGGTAGGCTACCGATTGACATACACTTACGAGTGCACCTTAAGGTAGCCTGGCAGAGATCGCTTACAGCGATAAGGCCGCCTGCTGTGCATTTTCTTATGTTAAGCATTTTCTTTTACTTCTCTTTATTTGATGATGGACAAAGTATTTCGTAGGATATTTGTAATTATAGCGGGTATCAATACAGGAGTTTCAAATATAAATACGCTATGCTTATTATTTTATATACATTAGATTAGATTAGAATTAGTATTTAGAAGTGAAATTAAAGTTCAATAACGAAACTGACACATAATAATAGGTAACAGCAAGAAAATAAACTTAATAATGTAGGTAAAGAGTGCAATATACGCAGAGATAAACAAGCATGTGGCTACATGCTTGGACATGTGTGTGGACATAATATTTATATTTGTGTGTATGATTATTGATATTACTTTGAGTTGAAACTAAACTTTATATTACATATTCCTTTACTTGCTCAACTTTTATTACTAAAATGTTTAAAGTGTTCATAATCTCAGGATATGCGTACAGACAAACGCAAGGAGACATAAACCGACCAAACCGACAGACATTTTAACAAAACATCTTTTATTTATTGATAGATTTTCTAGTATTTTTTCCACGCAGCGATAAGTTACAATTTCGTTATATGTACATATGGTTAAATTTCTGAGAGAACTCCAAAAGTCTTCTGGTCTCAAAAGTAATTATTTTTTGTAAATTATATGTTAAGTCTAGTATCTATTGCGCATTTTGTTATAATATGATTGTACTAGCTCCATAAGACGCAATGGCTTAATTAGTTGTATTTGTTGAAACTAGTGATGTCAAGTAGGCTGCGGCAATATCAATACATATATTATTTGTAATCGACCGAATGTAATGAGTTTATAATAATACATGGTTGATTTTAACTGTTTTTGTGAGTAGTCGTGCATCGGGAGATTGCACGAAGTCGGATGGCCGAATGTAATGATTTTATATAAATAGTTTTTATATTTACGATAATTTGTTATAGAAAAATGTAAATCAACCTCTTTGTTTAATAAAAAGATATATTTGAAAATTTATACATAGAACTAGCGCGACGCTTGATGTGTTGAAAATTCTGATGCGCATTATTAGATTTGGAGCTGAAGAGGAAAGTGGTCCTCTAGAATAAAATATTGTATTATAATTTAAGATATACATTGTACAAGCCTAATGGTATCTAGCCCTGGAAGAAGTATAAGTTCTGTAAAAGTCCTGAGATATAAATTGTAGAAGCCTAATGTTATTTAGCCCTGGAAGAAATATAAGTTCTGTAAAAGCCTCGAGGTGTTTGATTTCATCACATATGTAACAGGTTGCCAGCCATTGTTTTAAGGATGTTAACATGTCTTAAAAACTACTTAAAATTATTGTTAACATTTCATATATACCTTCAATACGCTACTAGTTTTTATAGATTTTGCCCTCGTTATTTCTTTGTTTAATTTTTTAGATATGACGTATATCTCTTAACAAAGATTATTTAATATAGTAGCTTTCATAAAAGCTTGAACTACTCAATCCAAACTTAAAAATCAATGGAATACAAAAAAAATATTCTCAATATTTTATTAGCTTTACGCTGTTTAACCGCATTTAGCAAGGTAGACACTTTCCCCCTAGTTTTCAAGACACTGTATTAATAATTTTAACCCAACGCCTTACTGTCTTTTATCCTGATCAAAGAAATGAATTTTTTCGAGTGAGAATTGAACCCACACTAATCGCATATACAGTCAAGCTTCCATACTGTTAATATACCGTGAAATATTACATATATTTTACTAACAAATAAAAAATAACAGTAGCCACGTTAACACGCGCAATGGCCACTAAATGTTATACTATAAATAAAAAAATAAATAAGCCAGAGCGGTCACGACATAGATCAAGAGATTACACTACAAATATTCGTGGTATATGAGACAGCGAAAGTCTCCCGCGGTAAGGCTTATTGATTGGTACTGGTCAAACGCAGCCTTCTAGAGGTACATGTTCTCGTAATGTAATTATAAGATGTATATTTCAAATCACTGAAAAATATCTTATGGAAATATGTTTGTTTGCGTGTATTTGAAGGTCCGTATTTCCCGATTTTTATTTTGTTTGGCTTCACGCTATATCCCACACACAACAGGGTACGCAGTGGGAACCTAGTGTTAAGAAACTCCGTTCCTTACTTTTAGCCGAATCATTCGAGGCATTGCATGTTGAGTAGCGGAACTCAACGCCGCGTCTTGCGTCGACATTAAAGCGAATAAATTAAAATACCAAATATGTATTTTGCTCGAGTGAGAATCAAACCCACAACCTATCGTATTCGCCGTCGTACGACGATGTTTTATTGGAATTTTGAGAAAACTTATTGTCAGTACAAATACATAATTATTCTTTAACATTATTAAGTAAGTTACTTAATTAAGTTAAAGAATAATTATCATTATTATTTAACTCAACTGTCCATATAATAATTATATAATGTAAATATTTAATATTTTATACATATGAACGTAATTAATTTTAACTTTATCTGAAAAGACCAGATATTACATACCACAGCCATTAAAAACTTTCTACTAAATCAATGTTTGTAATAAATAATGCGTACTTATAAATTTACAAGTTGGTTAATAAATTCTCACACGGTTCGTGCAGACGTATAATTTTTCTTTGCTTTATGTTGCACTGCGACTAAAGTTATTTATATACATATAATTCTTATAATAAAAGTGTTTTATATAATCACCATTGGACACGCAAAAATATATTTTTCTCTACGTATTCCACATATAGCAGGATAAGCAAAAGGAACCTTGTAGTTAAAACACTGCGTTCCTCTTAATTAATATTTTTATGTCTTAACTTCCCAGATTCTCTCTGCCTACCCCTACATTTCCCTAAGTTCAAAAGGAAAAGAAAAGATTTTTCATTTTACGTTATAAAGTTTTCGGAAAATAAAGTTGCGGGCGACGACCACTTATTATATACATAAATCTTTTAGAATTATTTGGTGTTTCAAAATTTTAAAAATGCAAATTAATTCAAGCTACCAAACCAAATCATTAGACAACATCCTAAATAAGTATGACATCATTTCCAAGATGGATTTTAACGTGTTCTCGGTATAAAGCCTTATTTAATATTTATAAGACTTAAGGTTTTTATATCAAATTGTATTGAGAAGATTTTTAAGAAAGAGCGATTTTTGTAGCTTATTATTTAAATTTCAATAACAACCACTAAATAGTGCAGCCGTCGTGAGGCAGTGGAAATACCTGACTGTAAACCCAACAGTTATGAATTCGATTCCTACTCGAGGCACCAAGAACAAAAGCGTGGCGTTTAAATCCGCCACTCAACCTAAAGCTGCCTTACTTTTAACACATTTTAAATATCTTTTTACATAGATACATAGATATAAAGCAAGTAAGTATTTCATAAGATCAAGGGCCACATCTAACGCAACCTACTTGCGGACCAGTTCCTCATTGGATAAGGTATTCGCAATAGTTGCTGAGGTGTTGAGTCACTCCGGCACCGGCGTCTAACCGGTTAGTTAACAATATATTAATTTAAATAATAATTCATTATTAGTACTAAAATTGTTAGAATTGTTATCATTTGGTCTTGACATGGTTACATTCACTTTTTGTTAAAGCTTGTTTAAGGTATATTTATTAATAGCAATATCTACACATCTATAGGCATATTTAAGACATTTTTCACACGATTTTATTAGTTGTCTTTTAATTATGTAACGTATAGGTAATTTAAAATATAAGATGTAATAATCTAAGGATTTTAGACAGACAGACACAAAAAAAACAAAGTGATTCTACAAGGGTTACGTTAACGGAATCCTTACAATTATTGTACAAAAACGCAGTACTGTGTTCTTTGTTTTTAGCACTAGTGTTATGACACACTTTCTTTTCACTTGAATTTTAGATATTGCATGTTGTGGAACTGAACGCCGCATTTAATTTGCTTTGGTAAAAAATAATTTAAATATAATCAATTCAATTCATAATTTACTCAAGAATTTGGCGGAAAGAGGCTAAATGCGGGATAACGTGAAGCTGAAACAAAATCATTCCATTGGGTGAAAAATTTACTCAATATCCTTATTTTTTATTGCTAAGTCTACGAGTATAGTTTCTATACCGTTAATACAAAAAGTATCCACGAGACCATTTACACTGTAGGAAGCGAGACGTATAAACTATAAATCGCAAAAACTTCACACTTCCTTTCAGCATAAACTAGATTCAATCGATGTCCTGACAGCAGCACACTCGATATGTTAGCGTATACTTAACTACACATATTGTCCATACTAAAATATAATTTACTTTGAATTCACTGTTTGTAGAGTAGACTATTTGTAATAAGAAAAATATATCATTTATATATATTAACTTCATTAAGTCGTAACAAAGCTAAAATTTAGAATATCTATACAAATTATATATAAATTTTTCCAATTTTAGATTTTTTTTTTCAAGATATTTCGTGTTGAGTGGCGGACCTCAACGGTATATCATACCAAAGTGGGGACATGAACAAACCAATAAGACTCTAGTTTTGTCTTTCTGCTTACTATCAAAGTAGACTTATTTCTATTCTATGTTCATTTGTACACCTGGCAAAATATGTTAACTTAAACCTAAAAAAAGTTCATATCTAATACTATTTACTAATAAGATGAGCTAATCTGACGAAGTGTTGGAAAATATAGAAAAATAAAGGGTGTAAATCCCTGTGGACGTCGACCCCAAATCTAATTTATTGGTGGTGCATCGTAAATTCAATTTTATAACCACGATAGCCATCGAAAATTTAAAATTCAACTACAAAAACCAAATTTAATGATCCAAAAAATATGGGTTCCAAAGAAAAAACTGCAAAGATGAAATCAATTATGTCGGAATTAGCCAAAACGCCGGCCTCATGCGTATATAATTTTTCATACTTTCTTTTAAGGGTAATGCGCGATTTCTGGAAACGATGATTGCCCTAAGTGGCTTTGAGGAGACCGCAAAAAAGTAAATATTTTGAAGGCTTCTTATAATGGCCAAATACAAAAAGTTTTAAAGAAACCAGGACTTGACCAAATCTACAATTTTTTTTTTTCAAGTCATTATAAACTCATTTTCGAATAGAATGAAAGGAATAAATGAATACGCTAAATCTATAGAGCGTAGAAATGAATTAATTCCATTGAGTAAAGAAAATTGAACAAAAAACTGCACTCGAAAGGTAGTGAAGCAGCTGGTGGAAGAATGTTGTAGTTCATGGACCATTATTTTATTAAATTTTCTAAATTTTTAAGTAAATAAATAAGAATTAGCATTATAAAAAAATATTTCCTCACTCTGGAAACGAGGCAAATCACGGCCCGCAATTCAACACCCAATGCCTTCGGAATTTGGTGGAAAGTAAGGAACGGAAATGTCTTACTTAATGGGAACGGAGTGTCTTAACACTAGATCCCCGGGTACCCTCTGCCTAGCCTGCTATGTGATGAATACAACGTGAAGCAAAAAAATAGAATCTTGAAATTTTATTGAGTAAGGGAGTATAGGGGTGGACTAAAGATTCTTTGAAATTCCTACGGGAACGAGAAAAATGAGATTGACTATTTTAACAAGAAACGAAACAAAACCTAAAGCAATTTCTCCATAATACATAATTCAAGATTCAAAGAAATTTGTAAAATAATCATACATTAAATTAGTAAAGCAACGGAAACGGATCAATTATAAGACGATTAAAAAAAATAACATATTAAAAACGCAATTAAAACTAAGAAACATGTGTCCGTACCAGTCCTGCGCTATTGAAGTGTCGTACGTAACGAGTCGATCTCTGATAGCCCCTACATTCCCATCTAACAGGCTGTTAGGCCTCGGATACTGTTGCAATTCGAACTTTATACCAAAGGCATAAGGTTCAATATTTTGGAACACTTTAAAAAAAATTCTGGAAATTGTACTGCATCTCATGCATCCAGTCTACGATATATAAATATCGCAACATTGCAAAAGATGGCTTGTTATCGAGATTATCATAAATCAGAATAGCCGCCTATTTTTTCGTATAAAAGAATCTTAAATTGGCTATAAAAGAAAAAATTAAGTGTATGGAATTTAACCAGTAACTTAAATGTATTTGTTAAAAGATAAAGATATAAGATAAGTATCTTTAATACAATTTTATTGATTTAGCGTTTTATTAAGACTAGAGGCCATCTTGGGGGAGTGTAGGGCAGAGACAGAACAACTGTCTGTGAGCGTGATGATTAGGAGTTTGTTGATCCACATTCGAAGAAATTAATTATCTTCATTTTCTCACTCTTAGAAATACTGCGATGAATTCTGCCACTGAACACGTTATTACTCAAAATCGGTGGGAAAACGGAGAACAGAGTATCCTGACACTGTTTTCTCTATGCCTATTGCCTTTAGGATACAGCATAAAGCTGAATATAAAATTTAAAGCATAAAAATTAAATTTCTTAAAATATGTATTTAAATGCACAAACAATATTAATACATTATATTTGTCCATTATTATATAATATATCAAATTAATAAACAAATAAAGAAAATAACTTGAAGACATGAAATACCAAGAAAAAAAAAACAAAAAAAAAAAAGAAATGAAACTTGTAACTAACTCAATCATTATAAAGCCTTTTCTTTTAACGTCTTTAAGTAGTTTTTATAGAGCAGTAAATTATAGATGTTATAGTAAAAAAGAATGATCGCTTCGTCCGTCCGTGCCTCGATTTAGCGCGAGTATGTGGTTAATGACGAACGGGAACGGCCAATACTCAACAGTCGTATTACATATGCAAGCGCACGTGCACTGGTGTGGCGTGCTCCGGCATGTATTATGCCGATTTAAAATGCTTATTTAAAATTTATATTATTCATAATTTCAAATGTATACTTTAAAAAGTATCTTTTTTCAGGTTTTTACTTATAAATCAATCAGTGAAGTCGTCGTAGCGCAGAGGCGTGATTATGACGCGGTACTTATGGATTCGATTCCCGCTAGGTGGAATAAATTATTATTTATTTATATTTTTTTTTGTTTTGTTGCCAAGCCAAAAACGTGGTGTCAGTTCCACCACTCAACACTCAATGTCCGGAATTCGGCAAAAAGTGCAGAATGAAAGTGTCTTGATGAGGACGGAGTGTCTCAACACTAGGCTTACGGCACCTTCTATGTGCGGGATATACCGTGAAACTAAAAAAACCTAAGAAAATCTGATTGTCGAGTAAATACAAACAGTTACTGCTATATGATGGCATCAGTAATAAGTTGTTTGTGTAATATCAATTTTCGATATTAATACTGAAACCAGCTGCCATGTATAAAATGTCTTGTGTGGTTACTTAGAACCTAATTATAATAATTACTATGTTAATATTAATTTTATAAATAACCTTAACAGGTAATGATATCGGCGTTAGGTTCCATCACTCAACACAAAAATCAGCGCAAAATGGAGAACTAGGAAGAGTATAGATATTCGTGAAAATGCGTGTTGTTGCTATGCTTAATATGTTAATACGTTTGTTAACATAAATAAGTAAAATAATGCTATATGCTTAAATATATAAATAGCGGCGTTAAATTCCGCTACTCGAGACACAATACCTCGAGCGGCGGAAAGTAGAGAACGGTATTATCCCGCAAATAGTATCTTATCCCGCAATTTTGCGGAATACAGCGAAAAGCAAAGCTGAAAAGAAAATTATAAATCTACTTACAATAAATTATTTCCTAGAGAAACGTGAAGATGGCAGATTTGTATTTCGCGGGAACGCTTCGTCACATCGTAGTCTTTTTACTGCAACAAAAAAAATATTAGTTAAAATTTAAGAAATAATTATTGTATGTTTTTATCTGTAAGGCAAAGGGAACCTAGTGTTACGACAATCTGTTCCCTACTTCCCGCTCAATTTTCTAAACATGCGATATCGAGCGAGAAAATGAAAATAATCCCCTCGAGTAGGATTTGAACCCACAACCGTCGAATGGTACTTCTAAATATATATTTACATATACAGACATATACGAAAAATAAAATAAAAGAATATTTATAATAAAAAGAAAGCATTGTTTAAATAGAAACCAATTGTATATAAGAATCGAACCGTTACTATGACATTGTTATCACACCGGCACCGCCCCTATCACCCTTTGTATGTAGATTCGATGACAGCCTCGCAAAACAGTTAACAAATCTAGTTAGAATTTTATTATAATATTTTTATTTATACTCTAATATCGATTTAATTGATTTATTCATTTGATATTAATAATAGAATCGTTTAGTGATAATTTTTTCTTTAGGTATTATATAATTTTACTGAAATTTTACAAGTGTTACAGGTGTTTGTGACAAGTAGTGGGTTCGATTCCCACTTGGTGAAATGAAATGTTTTATATTTTCGTTTCCTCGCCCAGCGGAAAGTGGAAACGAAAATGTCTTAATGGGAACGGAGTGTGCAATGTGAAACACCAGGTTCCCATTTCCCATTTGTGAAATTTCAAAAAAAATATTAAGCTAGTTCATTTCAACCTGATGACAGACGGATCGACAGATAGACTGCGGAGTTAGTAATAGGATCCCGTTGCGTACTTTGGGTACGGATCCCTAAAAAATGCATGATTTTCAAATATGCGCCAAGAGAATTGTAAGTGTAAAATGTTATATAAGAGACATTTATGTAATTTTTATTATATCATTTAACAATAATTAACATAAATTCATTATAAAAAAAATGTATATAAATAAATAAATAAATAGAAAAAATATCTAACCGATGTTTCACAAGATTCAAACCGGTGATTCACTTTATTGTGATTCCATGCATCATCACACGACAACAATGCCACTTGTTAACTCATTGAGCATCAGTAATTCAGTAAGTACTTAGAAATGCGACTTCTGCTTATTTATATATTTTATATTCAAAGTCCATGGCGGCCATAAAAAATAACTAAATGTGATACATGAAGAATGAAGAAGAACTAATGTAAAAACATGAAGCATTTTGTAGTCACCACCCACAACGGTAGATATAAAATGTTTTACTAATATTAATAAGCGGAGTTTGTCTGTTCAAAAATTATTATTTCAGGGCTTACGAATTAGATTTTTTTTTGTATATGTAGTATAGTCCATGTATCGAGGAAGGCTTTAGTTTATATTACACCTTGGTTATCCTACAGACAAAATCGACTCGGGAATTCAAAATATATAAGTATGTGGCATACGCAATTCTTAGTTATTTCCATTTGGTAGGAAATTTTCCATGGGTCTTCCCCGTGGACTACAGGTAAGTACTACTAAATTAATTAATAAAATTTTGGAGGCCATCATGATGCAGTATGGCAATGTCCGAATATATAGTCGATGATTGTCTCATTTCTCCACTCTGACATGACAAAGTATGACGATGAGTCACGTCAAACAACACCAGACAAATGCTCGATTCCGGAGGGAAAACAGAGAGCGAAGTGTTTTGACATCATATTCCTCTGCCTTCCCTGACTATGCGATGAAAAGGGTCAAGAAGTAGTTTATTTCCTAAAATAAAAATCTCACAATTGACATTAATATATTATACAATACTTAACTTTTGCTACAGGGAGAATAGAGAGAAACACTTTATCACATTACTATATTAACATTTTCTGTCTATGTAATATATTGTATTTAGGTGACTAAATCTAATATATATTCTAAATTTGAACCTGTACTCATTACGTTAAAATTTAATGCATCCAAGTCCAACCCACGCCACAGCCTAACAAAAACAAGAATAAAAATAAATACACTAAAAAATAACGTTGCAAATTGAAACCATTTCTCCCACTAATTACTTATTATCTCCACTTCATGTTTTGTATTCGTCCTGATAGTTACGACCGTTTACCGTTATCTTAATTGTTTGATCGAGTTTAAATATATTTTTTACGATTTAAATACTTAAAGAATCATGATTTTATAGCCCTAAGTGATATTGCCCTGATTTCATAATTATTTAGTCATTTTTAAAAATGTAGTTTTTTATAATGTAAATAAAAATTTAAAAAGATTTTTTAAGAACACAACAAATTTCATAAGTAGGTATTTAACAAGAGAGAATGAGACTTCAAAGAAAAATTTTAAGGTTTCGGGTATTTGTGCAAAGGTATATATATACAGATATGCAATATTATTGCCATATTGCATTATAATATTTTTTTTTCTCAATATTTATTTAAACATACAATGACTTCAAAATTTTTAAGGAACCTATCAATGAAAAATAAAACTACTATTAAATTATTTTATCTTCACGCTGTACCCCTCATAAGGCAAGCAAGCGAGGTAGACAGAGGGAACCTAATCGTAACACACTCCGTTGCCCACTATCCGCTGAATTTTTGAGACATTCTTAATCTACTTAACAATAATATTACAATATATATTATAAAATATCTCACAATACCTTACATAAAGCTAAAACGAGCATTGAACCCGCACATTCGCCGTCCACGCTTGTTCTCTTGTTATCAATCATTTAATTTATTTCATCGGCGTGCAATTTGTCATCCTCGCGTCAAATTATAAGGAAGTCTTACTATATTATACATAACCATTATGTTAATATTTTTCCTGTACCTTATATTTTCATTTTTTTTGCATCTGTTTGTATATACAAATATAATGCGCGGAGTTGAGTTACGGCACTCGACACGAAATATGTAAAAAAATGGAAGGAAAGAGGTAATAACAGTGTATATTTAAGCAGCTTTAGTAAATAGTAACGTTAATAATATGTATCTTAACAGTAATAAAAAATTAAAGTGCTTTTGTTCTTTTCTTTTCTTCCACTGATTCTACCTACTGCTTAATAAGGGAACTTATCATTACTCGTGGCCTTATATAGCAAATGAAATTATTATATGGCAAATATAAGCAATCTACCTCTTTGAACCTAGAACTATCGCATACCCCCTAACATGACTCAACTGCACCTAGTAATGGTAATAATTGCGATCACATATTTTTTTCCTTATCTTTGGAACAAAAAAACAGTATCATCGCTTTTTTGGTGAAGAGAGTCAAACCACAAGTAAGTGAAGACTCTCTTTTCTTTTTCTACTAAAGCGAAGATATTTGTATATTTTGATTTTTTATATTACAAACATACAGCTACTATATAATTATTAACAGTCAAGACTAGTACCTACATAACATTGTATTATCAACACGTATTGCATATTAAGTAAATGGATTTACACCGAGATGTGGAAACGTGAGATAAACTAGTAGTTAAAGTTTACTTGTAAACGACTTTATGAATAACAACTTTTATTAATATATTTTTTTACTTTTATCAGAAATCTAATATATGAAATTGCCGCACACAACAGGGTAGGCAGAGGGAACCTAATGTTAAGATAAGACTCACCGTTTCCCACTTTCCGCCGAATTCTACTCACTATGTGTTGAGTGGTCTCTACACCAAAGCAAAGTAATTAAATATTTCAATTTTCTCGAGTGGGAATCGAACCCACAACTACCGCGTTAACACTTCATACCTCTGAGCCACGACTGGCCTTAATTTGACTTATTTAATTATAATAAAACAAATATTGCTCTGAAAAAGAACTATCGAACCATTTCCATAGAAAAACGCTACTAGTGTTTCCCACGTACAAAATATACTTTTATCGTGTCAGCTTTCAGCCTGGTAGATAGGTCTAAGGCATTGACATTTCATATGTAAACGATAGTGGATGATACTGGATTTGCATGACTGACTTGAAATATTATAAGGTAATATAAGACCAGGGTGAGATTTATAATTCAGTTATTATGAAGGTAACACCTCAAGGTGGGGTAGCAACCTCTCGTATGGGGCAAAATAAATTACAAAAAAATATTAGCAATAGTTGAGTATGTGTACTGGCCGAACCACCAGAGAGAGAAAGAGAGATTTTCTCTTATATTAATATGGTAAATGTTAATATTACCCTAAATTGAATTTTAACTTACGATTATCTTGTTTAAATGCTGATTCCATCACGGCCATGGTTCCATGCCTGCTGTGGTAGACGAAGCACGGCGTTAAGTTCACTCAACAAATAATATCTAGAAAATTAGGTAAAACGTCTCACTTTACTACCGGAATTTTTTAACATAAGTTTCCTGCTATATGTGGAAAAAATACAAAACCTACTTTAAGAAAAATCTACATAGTTTTGTCGAGTTATTTCTTCTATTTAATCGTTAAAAACAAAGATCGTAAAACAAAGAATACAAATTCTAAAATGTTATCAATGCAATTGCATCTAATACGTTCTTACATACATACGAGTACATAAATGTCATAAAAATACTCGCAAGAACATCTCTTACGTCACCCAGCAGGTCATTTGCATAGAAACATCATCGGACTGACTCTACAAGGATATTACATTAGCCATTTTGACCACGCTGTACTATGCTTGTTACTTTTATTAATAATATTTTCTTTATTTATATTTTTTGGCTTCACTTTATATCTTGCATATGTTATATGGGTGGTCAGAGGGAACCTAGTTAAGTCACTCGATCAGCAGTTTTCACCTTATTTCCCGAGACATTGTAAATAGCGGTATTTAACATTACACTTTGTATTATTACCAAACCGGAAAATTATAATAGTTAGTTTTTCCTAGTTGAGAATCGAATTCACAACTGTAACGCTTACTTACAGTTATTTATAAAAAAGTCAAAATTTGATCGATCGATGAAGATGTTTGAGCGATGGTCGTGAATTTAATTCCCAATCAAATGAATGTCTATGTTCAGAGCAATATCTCACAATTATCTTATAAGAAACTGAACTAGCAAAAACATTATACATTGAACATTAGATTATAAATGAATTCCGCCACTCAACACGCAATACCTCCAGACTTCGGCGGAAAGTGGGAAAGGTAAGTCTCTTAATGAAAACAGAGTGCCTGAACACTAGTTTCCCAAGATCCCTCTGCCTACCTTGCTCTGCAAAAAAGTATTAAACTTGTGAAGTTAGTATCGGAAAAAAACAGAATTTTACGTTTTA
Organism: Heliconius melpomene melpomene; assembly: GCA_000313835.2. Classification (NCBI taxonomy): domain Eukaryota; kingdom Metazoa; phylum Arthropoda; class Insecta; order Lepidoptera; family Nymphalidae; genus Heliconius; species Heliconius melpomene. The sequence goes on along the minus strand of HE669504.1, from coordinate 131,333 downwards.
CAGTCAAAACGAAGACGTTTACAACTCGTTATAATATACAACTTATATATTTCCAAGTTCTTATATAAATATTGATGACTATTTATCACACATTAAAGCAAACAACCTGTCCCGCGACCTTCGCTAAAGAATACATGATTAAAGGTTAAGCAAAAAGTAGTTTCATATACTGTTTATACTAAAAAATAACAAAGAATTTTACTGGCACGTAAATACCGCCATCTTTGAGTCGCCACTTGACATAGCTAGTTGAGGCTTTCAAGCAATCTCGCATCGGTGTATCCCTTATTTACTTTTAATTGTCGTCCATTTAGTTTAATAGAAAAAACGTTTAATAGAACAAACACACACTAACTAAGAGATCACAATTTCAATTTGGCTTTGCAAGTATATTGGTGTAGTGTGTAAAACGTGAAATGTATTAAGAGTGTAGTGTATTCAAACAATAAAATCGAATCATATCACAATCTTAAGTAAATAACTCTTAAAAACAGAAAAAATCTAAAACAGAGGCCTGTCACATTCATTTCCTCGCTCTGGTAACGAGGCAAAGCGCGGCGTTGATTCCCGCCATTCAACACAGAATGAATCCAGGAGTCGGCGGAAAGTGGGCAACGGAAGTATCTTAATGGAACCTGTAGTATCTTAACACTAGGTTCCCAGGCCTCCCTCTCCTCCTATGTGCGGGATACAGCATAAAAAATACAGTGTGGAACAGTATGAACTTAACATTGGGTTTTCCTACCCAGTTCTATAAGAAAAAGTAGTAAAGTAGAGAAATGAATATCTAAACTAACATTTGCACTAAAACATACGAAAAAACATAGTGATTTATGGGACGTAAATCTATGTCAGGCCTAATGCAATCGATGATGAAAGGATCGTAGCATGTAATCGTAGTTGAGAAACAGAGTACATACTTATATGTAGATATCGAGAGATCGATAGGTACTTTCATATTTCTAAATATGAAATATTTTGCAAAGTTAAATATTAAATTCAATTATAAAAGATTTTGAAAACAAAATCAGAAAATAATAATCGATAGAGAATCTAGATATTGGTTATATATATTCCTATATATTTATTTTATTTTGGCACAACAACGATTTATGATCTATAACTAACTGTATTACTTGCTAGTACTCGTAAAACCATTGTAATAGGTACATTAGTACTTTAGTTTCCGACATCTATATATATAAAATCGAAAGGTCACTCACTCATCACGAAATCTCAGAAACTATATGTGCTAGGAATCTCAAATTTTACATAGGAGTTACTTATAGGACGTAGGTGCTCGCTAAGACGGGAATTTGCAATATTCGACTTCTAAGGGGATGTTTTTGGGGTGGAAAGTTTGTATGAAACTTCGTTACTACAAATGCTAGGAGTCTCAAATTTTGCATAGACGTCACTAGGACGTAGTCATGGAGACAGAAATTAATAATAACATAGTTCACGCGGGTGTAACCGCGAGCGGGACGCTAGTATTTAATAAATAAATATTTATTTTGTTAATCGCCCCAATTTTCATTAAAATATTTATAATAGTAATATAGAAACTAACATATAGATCAAATATGACACAAAATTTCATACTTAAACTCTTAGAAAAAATGTTTATTACATCTGAAACCTCGTAAATAAGTCGTATATTAAGCTTTACCAAATAAACAAGAGGTACCGCCGTATTCGGAGTACAATGGCCCGGGTCGGGGTAATTAAGCCTTTTTAAACGCCGCGTCCAAATTTCATTTATTTGATTTTTATAAAACCTGATTTTAAAAACAAGATTTTATTGGATTTGCAGTCTTACAATCTTACTTTTTATTTTTTTCTTTAGCTTCATGTTATATTCCGTACTTAGTAACGTAGGCAGAGGGAATCTGAAAACGTAGTGTTAAAATACTCCGTCTTCTATTAGGGTATTTTCATATTATAATCAATAGCTGCTAGTCTTTAATAGACTTTGACAGATTTAAATAAATCTAAGCACTTTTTCCTCCAATTCATTTAACTTTAAGGTATTCGGTGCCTATATTCTTCATTACTCACAAGGTTATGTGAATATTTTTAATATAATTAATTCACAAATATATCTTACGTCCGATTTCATAACCGGATTTTTTGTATTTTAAAATTGTAATAAACATAATTTTATATTTTTTTATATTATTAATTAACATATTTTATATAAATTCATTAATTTAAATTATTCGAGGTTTGAAAGTACTTTTCATTCCTAATAGATTCTGATTATGTAACTTAATTTATAAAACGTCTAGAAGGTTCAAAAAGTACTAAATGAATTCATTCGCTCGACTCCCATGAGGGGATTGACTTATTTTCATTTTCTCGCAAAGAAAACAAACTATAGCGTTGTGTTCCGCCAGTCAACTCTTATCACAAAATTCCCCTTAATATAAAAAAAAATAAAAAAGAAAAAAAATAACTATCTATATACTTCATCGCGTAAAAGAGGATAACAATAGTCATCACAAACAATACTATTCCAAGTCTTATTTAATACATGTGTTGATGGATTTCCATGTATTTATTTATCTGGCGTCGCGGTGGCCGGTGACACATTTCTACTTCCGGCGATGAGTGTCTCGATGTTGACTAATGGCTATGGTTTTGTATGACCTTGACGTTAAGTAGAAACTTATAAACGTTTAAATTGTTCCTGTATCTTCTCTATCTATAAATATATTAATGTTATTTTAGCTTCAGGCTTTATCTCACTTAATAGAGTAAGAAGAGGGGACCTAGGAAACTCGTGAATTACGTTCTCATTGAGACACTTCAATTTCCCACTTTCTGCCAAATTCTGGCTCTGCTTGTAGAGTGGCGGAACTATGCCAGATCGAGGAAAATATTAAATATTTCATTTCATTGATTCGAACCCACTATCTGTAGCGTTTAGCACGCTTGACCGCGACTAGACTCAAAATGTAAAATGAAGTATATTTTATTATATTACGACGTATTATGTATCTCTATACATAGATAGATAGATAGAAAGGGTAGATAGAAAATTCCGTTTCCTGAGCGCAGCCTAATTTTTTAATTTTCAAGACAATACGCGTTGAGTGGTAAAACTCTACGTTGCACTTTGTCTCGTTACTAGAAAGAGAAAATGAAAATAATTTTCAATGAGAATCGTATCCACATTCATCGCATTTAGAGTCAAACGACGGCTTCCATTCAAGTTTCTTTCAAGTTCAAGTTTTGTAAAAAAAAAAAAAAAAACAAAAAAAATATGTATTAAATGCTCATAAATACAAATGGTATATGATTTAGCTTTAAATATAACCTCGTGTCTGTTTTCGGGTCAAGTATATCTGATTTGTTCACCGGAATTCCGAATCCCTTTCGTAGATATGAAAGATAAACAAAGCTTCCTCTAATTATATCTACGAGTATAATGGTTTAACAAATGTTTCATAACCTAGGATAAACTGCGGCGTTCGGTTCCGACTCTCAACTGGAACTGCCCGTGATCTAAAAGAACATAGTGTGTTGCCCATTATAATACAAGTTTCATTCTACCTACTGAAATAAAGGATGAATTGCGACTTAAAGCCAAATTTAGAATTTTTTTTTTGCCAAAGCGAAGTTAGCTGCTTTCGGCTGATTTCTCGAAGTATTCTTTGTTTAGTGGCGGAACTCGACGTCGTGCTTATGTTTCCAGAACGAGGACATTAAAATATATTTCATTCCCCCGAATGGGAATCGAACTCACAACCGTCGCGTTTACAAAATATCTTATATCATTTCATTAACATAACACAGTGTGAATACTTTTTACAGTTTCTTAGGCATTACGTAGTGCTTGGCGGAACTGAACGCCGCACTTTGCTAAACATGATTATGATGATATAAAATACTGAGTAAAATTATAATTTACTTTCAATAATGTTTACTACAATATAATAAATGTCATACCGATTTCATTGTACAATTACCAGTACAAAAGACTTCAACGACCCAGCCAGGTACAGTACAAGCTTTCTTTGAAAAATATTAAACAATATAATAATAACAGAATTTATAATTAACAAATAAATTATGTATAATTATTTATCAAAATAAAAAATCAATTTTCTTTATTAGAATGATAAATTAACTTGATATAGTCTATTTTTTATTTAATTCATAAAAAAAATTTAATTTACTGAAAATATTTTAGATACACATTTTTTTAAATGTAATATATGTATTTTTTTATTAAAAAAAATATATTACATAAATTAAAAGACGCACACAAAAACTAGACAATGAAAATTACCAATGACAGCTAATTAATATCTCTCAACCACACTATTAAACCACAGCACTCACAGACAAAAATTAGTATTTAAGTGGCATTAAGGCATCTGTACATATGTACATATTTATACTAGTACCAATACTTCGAAGCTATCGTGTGAGCACAAAGAATTTTTACATATTTATCAGGAAATGCAGTCCTTTTGTTAACAACTGACAAACATACGAATTATCACTAAAAAATAAATATTCTACTATATATCTTATGCCAATAAAAATAAGGATGGTAATACTATAAATGAAGCATCAACGGTAAAATAAGACTCGATTCTCGCTAGCACAGAGTCAATATTGAATACAAATATTGATACGGCGATTGAACGGTGAGGTAATCAGTGCAATAAACTTTGTTATTTGATGCCTAAAAGAAACACAGAAATGTTTTCTTAACACCCAGAGGGCAGAGGAATAGGGGGGGCGTGCCCACCCCAGAATAGTTTGGTGCCAAAGGTAAAGCCCATCCCAAGAAAATATCTCTAGATCATCATTTTATTATCATATAGATCCAATAGTTATTAAAGCTACTGTACTTGAATTTACTGGTTAATGTTGCTTTAATTGTCTAGTGGCAAACATAGAATACATTGCGGAAACCCCAATATACGACTACGAGACTTCTATTACATAACGCCGAATTCTGAAGCCATTATGAGTTGACCGGCGTACCTCAACGCCGCACTTTGCCTCGTTACCAGAGCGAGGAAATGGTAATATAAAATACTAGCCGCTGCTCGCGGCTTCGCCTGCGTAAACTACATTATTATTAATTTCTGTCTCCATGAGTACCTATGTCGTATAAGTGACGTCCATGCAAAATTTGAGACTTCTAGCATTTAGTAACGAATGACAAAACAAATGTCATTAGTAACGAAGTTTCATACAAACTTTCAACCCCAAAAACAAACCCTTAGAAGTTGAATATTGCAAATTCCCGTCTTAGCGAGCACCTACGTCCTATAAATAACTCTTATGCAAAATTTGAGATTCCTAGCACATGTAGTTTCTGAGATTTCGTGATGAGTGAGTGACCTTTCGATTTTATATATATAGATTAAAATTCCTCAAGTTAGAATCGAACCCACTACCGACTGTACTGGCCTCAGTGCCAGTACTTTATAAAAATGAAGAAACATAAGTTTATAAGATGTAGGTAAAATCAAGGCAGGCTTACGCAACGCCGGCGACGCCCAATAGTGACATCATGATACATAATAATCTTCGTGAATAATGTTGAATACGTGTTATGAAAAAGGAGAGATAAAAGTCCTAAGTGTACCATATAAGGCAACTTCTTATAACTTATTTTTTTTTAATTAAAAGTCTTTCTAATTATCATATTTATGACTTTATACGTACACGGAAAATATCTTTTTTTTTTTTTTTTCGAACATGTGGATAATGCTGTTAGCCCTATTAGCTTTTACAGCGACACCAGTTGGGTAGGGAAGAGGGTACTCTGTCCCTGAAGAAATGCAAGCACTAAGTGGCTGCCTGTGAGGAAGTCGACGACT
>HE669504.1:92031-125194 GCA_000313835.2 Heliconius melpomene melpomene | reverse complement strand
TGCTAAGCAAACCAGCCGCGACATGAAGTCGCGACTGGGGACAAATTAGACTACTCTAAGGGAGCTAACGGTCCCTAACCGCTGGGCCCGACCGCGCCGAGACGCGATCGAGCCGTTGAATAAGCTGGACTTCGTCGTCGATTCCGTCGACGACGGTGTTTGTGTCGTGTGTGAGTAGTGTGCTTCCTACCTACACACGGGGCATTCGCTATGGTAATGGCGTCATCGGAGTCTAAAAGGACGCTGCGCGGGCGTCTACGTCTAGGGAGTGCGTTAGGGATGTAATCACACGCATTAACGATGAGGGGATTCGCGTGCGAGCCTGCGCGCTCAAAGTAGCGCTTCGCTAAACGTTTGCAGTGCTCGTAAATCGATTCCAGTTCAAAGTCTCTATGTAGGTCGACGTTACGCACGAACCAGGGACAACCTGATGCGATACGTAAGAATTTATTTGGTAAATTAATTAATATTTACTAATGCTATAAAGTAGAGTGAGAGTTTGTTTGGTTGGCCGCGCTAATCTCAGGAAATGCTTTGAGTAAGATAGTACATTTAGCGAAGAAGGCTATAAATAGTCTATAGTCTCTAGTAAAACAAAACAAAGGGGGTAAACAAAGGGAAGCTAACCTAGTATTAGATGCCCCTTGTTTACTGTATTCTGGAGGCATTTACCAGAGCGAGAAAGGTTTGTCTTCCCCGCGTGGAAACAGAACCTACAACCTCTCGCATTCACAATCTTGCCTCTACACCACGACTAGCCTCAAACAAATATAAATATATAATAAAATGTATGCATATTTTCTAACATATAAAGTTACGGAGCTTTCTCAACAAGTAACACGACACTGGCTGACGAACATATTATAACATCCGTGTCGGTGTCGGATCGATTACGTCAAATTGCACGCGCTAAATGTACCGGTGTCGAAATCATTCTAAAAACAAGCAAATCATTACTCATGTGTGAGCTTTAGTGTGTGTCCATGCTGATCCCGCCCATAATCAGGATAGGCAAAGGAAACCTAGTGTTGAGACACTCCGTTCCCCATTTTCCATTGGATTCTGGAGGCATTGCTAGTAAAGTTGAGCATCAAATTATTACAAAAATAGATTCCCGCTAAACCCTGCATTCAGCAGGGTAGGAAGATAATAAACCTGGTGTCAAAATATCCCGATCTCTACTTTCCTATTAATTTTAGAGACATTCTATGTTGAATGTCAGACCTTGAAAAGAACATGACTTAAATATAATCAAGCCCCCCAGTGGGGAATAGGGATCGTAGCTATATTCCAAAACAGCAGAAAAAACACATTTATGGAGACTTATTTCTACAAAACGACTTAGCAAAAGTTTATTATCAAAATCGTAACGAAATGAATATGAGAAATTTAAAAAAATATTAAGGTTGACGTTGCTTGGCGATTGCCAACATTTCATATCCACCCACTGTCCGATTTAAGTTTTTTGGCCAAATTTGTTTCCACGCGTCATCCGTGTGCTGTAATGACTTAATTACATATTGTAAGTCGTGTAATCGAGCTGTAAGCGTTTGTAAAATTTTAATGGACCTTTTCCTTGTTTATATTTCAGCGTGATATTGATATTGTGGTAGCTAAATGAAGTAAAAATAAAAGAAATATTTTTTTCTTTATATAAAAAATAAGTAATTTACACAAACGTGCGACTGTATAGGTTGTGGATTCCATTCTATTTTGGGAAAAAAAAATATTTTACTGATTTAAAGAACCTACGTATGGTACTTAAAATTATTATTTAATAAATATTTATCGACAAAAAGAGTGAATACTAGTGAAGCGACTTACTACATATTAGAAAACTAAATTTTAAAAATATTTCGCATTTCTGTAAACTTTTAACATAAACAAAAAAACTGTTGTATAACGTTAGCACAAAATGCTAGCATAAAACAATGTTAATCATTTTAATTAACTTCACAGTAAATCTAATAAAAAATAAAACTTAAATAGTTGGGATGTTAACATAAAATAAAGATAAACTCGATCTAAAAATAGCTAACCTGTAAGAAAAAATATTTAAAGATGGCGAAATTAAATCTTGGTCTCGCGCCATAAATCGTTCGCCATAGACAAGCAACATTGCATTCTGTTCTATATTGTCTTTGGACCGTACTCTCTTTTATTTGGAAAAAGCAATTATTTCTCAAAGTAAATTAAACTTTAAGTTATTATAATAAAGTTTAACATATATTTTTTAAACTTAAGCCCTTTAAGCCATAGTCTACGATGATAATCTCCTGTAGTTTTATTGCATGTAGCGTTGTAAGGGTAGAGGCGTATCGTGTGAATTATTATTATTGTTTTAATTGATACAAGATGGGCGTGAAATAGTGCTACGTTCGAGATATATAGCTTAGAGTGACAATGTTTTGCATATTTACTTTATAGATGCGATGTTAGGTGTCTATTAATATTTCACAAACACCCGATTGTAAAGTACCCATAGATTATACTCTGTGCCATATTTAGTTTAAAATTTTTTTAAAAAAAGTTAATAAAAAATGTATTATTAAATACAATTTATTTATGAATTTGAATATTTGATTATTGAATAAATGAAATGTGAAATAAAATTAAATTTAAAGTTATTTTGAGGAAAATTTTCAAAAAATAACATAATATATTATTGAACATACATTTTTATACTCGTACAGCCTCAATAATATAATATAATTTTTATTAGTTATTTTTATATTTAGACATTAGATAATTAAATCATGTAATTGTAATTATTAATTAACTAATTTGGAAGGCAAAAGAAGCCTAATGTACGTTCCACCCATGCACCGCCCACTCCTTGAGACTGCATGTTGATTGACAGAACTCAACGCCGCGGTTTTGTCTCACTACCAGAGCGAGTAAATCAACATAATTAATTCTCCTGTGTGGGAATCAAACCCAAACCCACCACGACGGCCCCTATTTTATACTCAACGATTTAAATAGGATTAATGAAAATAATAATAAAAGTAATTACTATAAAATACCTCGCTTATTGACGTCTCCTATCCTCGAGGCGGCATCGAAAACGGTCGTATCTGCAAAGAAACAACAAGTCAATCGGGCGCAATTAAAACTAAAAAACCTAAACAAGTAATTTTATTTAAAGAAACAAAATAACTGTTTATTTATATTCAACGGTAAGCTATTTTTGTACCATGTTATTTATTGCCTAGAGAATTAATTTACATGATTTATCTATTTATGTAAGAAAGTACAAAAATAGACTGACTTGTAAAATTTTCTAGAAAATTCCTATTTAATATATGCAATAAAATGTATATTTAATTCTATACATATTACATATTTATTGACACTTTTTAATTAATATATTTATAATGTATGAAATTAATTTAAATTAAACAGATGCAGACTAATAATCTCAAAGCTTCACATAACTAGGCTTAAAGTTATTTTTAGCTTTATGCTGTATCCCGCATAAAACCGGTTAAGCAGAAGGAACCTTGGAACCTAATGTTCCCATAAAGACTTTCTGTTCTCTACTTTCCGCCGGATTCTGGAGGCATTGCGCATTGATGTTCAGTGAGTCAAGATTTACAATGAAGTTATAAATTATTTTTTTAGTTATCTATTAGGCATGGCTGAGACCCATCATTAGTCCGTCATTACCTCAGATATTATTTTAGAATTGAAAAACCTATATAATCTTGAGGAACTTCATATTAAATTATAGAAAAAAACCCAAATTATCTGTAATCAAATAACCTTCTAACAAAAAGTAATAATTTCTCAGCAACTATACAAAACATACAAACGCCATTTCTTGCGTGCTCCCAACGCACGCACCGTTTCCTTTCCTTTTTATTACTGGGAATCGACCCCAAGGTCCTGTCAATGTGACTTATTTGACATTTAGCAGACGCACCGGTTCCAAATCTATACTTATTAAATGTTAAAAGAAAATCTCTGTTTTGCGCAATATATAAGGATGAAAGGATGCTTTTTACATAGAGACTTTGATATAGCCTAGTTAGCATTCCTTAAGAATAGATTTAACGTTTAGCATATTAGACGATCAAATAGTAAATAATAAATAGAAATTAAAAAAATATAAAATACAAAGCTTGCAAACATTCATAAATTCGTCCGCTCTAACTTATTTTTATATTATACTAAATTAAATGAAATCTTTGTATCAATTGCAACGTTATTCAGTATAAATAAGTTATAAAAATCCGTTCAGAAAGTTGCGTGAGAGCAAAACAAACATCCATCCACACAAACTGTGGTGATGGTGATGATGATGATGATTATAAATGTATAATTTATAATCATCATCATCATCAGCCTGTCCTCGTCCACTGCTGGACATAGGCCTCTCCAATGGCACGCCACTGAGCTCGATCTTCAGATCTTCGCATCCAGCTGTTGCCCGCCACTATGCGAATATCGTCACCCCATTTACGTGGAGGACGTCCTACATTACACTTGCCGAGGCGTAGTCTCCACTCTAGAACGCGCTTACCCCAACGGTCATCGGTTTATAATATTAATTATTAATTATATAAAACAACTAGCGGCCCGCTCGCGGTTTCACCCGCGTGAACTTTGTTATTATTAATTTCTGTCTCCATGACTACGTCCTAGTAACGTCTATGCAAAATTTGAGACTCCTAGCATTTGTAGTAACGAAGTTTCATACAAACTTTCGACCCCAAAAACAACCCCTTAGAAATCGAATATTGCAAATTCCCGTCTTAGCGAGCACCTACATCCTATAAGTAACTCCTATGCAAACTTTCAGATTCCTAGCACATGTAGTTTCTGAGATTTCGTGATGAGTGAGTGACCTTGCGATTTTATATATATAGATTATTATTCATAATTATTGATTATATAAAACAATGATATTGTTTTATAAAATACAGTATTCGTAATAAAATGTTTACCTTATTGTCTTATTAATAATTCTAATAGCGTATACTAGGTACTAATGAATGGGCAGCAGTTCCGCGTTCCTTGACCGCTCACCGCTGCCCACGCCGCTCGCTACCAGCTTTTGACTAACTTACGAGTATGTACTTATTATGGAACTCATATTTGTTACAACATAGCGTTTATTTATTTGTATTTCTTTCGTTTCGGAGGATCCTGAGATAGGTAGTTCAAAATGAAAGTCTTCAAAAAGTTTTCAGTATGTAAATCTCTTTGTATTCATTCATTTTGTTAATACGCGAAATGTTATAATGGAATATTTTTTCAATTTAGATTTTTCTTCATCAGCATTGTAAATGAAAATTATCTTTTATTAATTTATTTAAACAACTTTTAAATAATTTTAATGAATATACCATAATCGCATATACCTGATTTCCTATGTACCTCCTGATTAAGCTACCTAAGCCAGATTGACGGAATGGTTATTATTAACATATTTGATTTTTTTATCATCGTGGGTCATCATTTAGGAAAATTGTCTTAGGCGAAACCTTTTTTTAATGTTCTTCCGCAGAAAGCGAAGAATAAAGTAATTTTGTGCTTAGATACTTTATATTTGATATATCATAAGTCTGTTCATGGCGAAGCAGCGATAGCGTCTGATTCTAAGCGTGACGGGTGTAGTTTCGTTTCCCAGTGAACTCAAGGGAATGCATTATTTTCTTTAATAATAAGTTGTTATAAAATAAAAAAAATGTCACTTTACCGATATACGCGATACTTTTGCTTAACCTGCATAAAAAAGTTGTGAATTTGAATTTAAATCTAAAGTAACTTAATATTATAGAAAAGCTTTATTAAAATCTTAGTAATCAAGACTTTGTACATGTTAGGACTAAGGTCTAGTCTCCATGTTTGTGATAAGACAATATAAAATATATACTAACTTATAGCTTTTTCAATTATTTATACTAATAAATACATAATTGTGTTGTTATACTTCAAAGAGTTTCATATTTCTGTCATTACAGAGTGAGGAATAAGAAAACAAACAGGAGGAGTGTTCCCAAAAGAGAGGAGGAGAGGGAGTTATACAATTATATACTCGTAAGTAATTAAATAACACATTGCACATTAATCTTATATATACTGTGTAAGTCAAATGTATAGTCCAATTGTAAAAGTGCAATAAAGTGTTATTATTATTATTATTAAATAACTTACAGTATATCAGTTCGAATAACTTATTAAGTTATACAATTAGTACAAATTAGAAAAAAAAATTAATATAATTCGCGAAATTTCAATTCCATTCAACAAAGGGTCACGGTCGCACAGCGCAGTTTAAAAGTCACATAACTGTTAGAAACGGTAAAGTGCGGCGTGCCCGTCGCCCGTCGCGCTCGCGTCGTGCCGTAGTAAAAGATAGGAGGGGTAAAAGATAGAGGTAAAAGATATACCGCCGTGCTGTAGTAAAAGATAAGAGGAGTAAAAGATATACCGCCGTGCTATAGTAAAAGATAGGAGGGGTAAAAGATAGAGGTAAAAGATATACCGCCGTGCTGTAGTAAAAGATAGGAGGAGTAAAAGATATACCGCCATGCTATAGTAAAAGATAGAGGTAAAAGATATATCGCCGTGCTAGGTAAGGTAGCAAAAGATAGGAGGAGTAAAAGATATACACTGGTGTCAATTTACCGAGAGGTTGACAGGTTGATTGGAAAAATGAAAGTGTTATCTAATTTTTTCTCGACATAGAGCTAAATAAAAATATTAAAAATTCCATTTCGTCGAGTTAGTATCGAACCCTTAGTTCCCCTGCTCCACTACTGGCCTCGCTAGCTCCTTAAAAAATCTAAATATGTTCAATTTATTTATATAATGTCCGTACTTACATCGTGATTCTTGGTACAAATTTTACACAACAGTGCTCTAATTTATTTGATTTTTTCATTGCAGTTAAATAAGAAGTAATATTCTGTTTTGCTATTTAATATGCAATTTCCTTTAAACTTTACTAGGAACCTAGTTTAGTCTTCGTTTATCCCGCTTCGTTTATCTACATTCTTTTAGCTTCGCGTTATTTTCTGCAAATAGCATGACGGGGAGAGAGAACCTAGAGCTAAGACACTCCGTTCCCCAATTCCTTAGATATTGCGAGTTGAATTCCCCCGAGTGGGAATCGATTGCGTTACATCAGTCCGCACCACACAGACCAAGCCAAGTACTTACATATATTATATCTAATATTAAGTACATTTTGTATAAGTGTATCCATGCGTGCACAGATCTACGTAAACTAGAAAGTCGGTGAAAGATTCGTCTGAGAATATGTATGTAATAAAAACGCAGCAGTTAACAATGAATCAAAACTTTGTAATATGGACCGGCAGCTATTGTTCGTGCACAAGCTTGGGAGCTCGAAACGTCATATTTTTGCTTTCCTTTCAAAGTGAACGGCTAATTTAATTATGCTTATTTCAATATAGCCACAAATATATTTGGCTCATTTTCTTTAATTTTTAATCTTTTAAAATGGCTATAGATTTGTGATTAAGTTACTTTACGAATTGCTTTGTAAACGTATACATAAGTATACTCATTTTAGAGACAATTTACCTAAAGAGAGAACCTAACGCCGGGCCGATAATATTTTCTAGCCGGGCTGATAATATTTTTAAAATAAATATTTGAACCCACTACCCTTCAGCTAGATACCCCTCAAGTGCTTCATAACTTAGCAGCACGATGGCACGATTCAAAGAAGGTGGCTGGCATAGAATGGATGCAAGAAGCCCAAGATATCTTGTCACTGGATGGTTGACGCTCGATGAGGAAAGCCTACGAGCATTAGACGGCGATGGGCTGAGACAGATACCAGCACTTATCGATCATTAATTAACTTAATAAACGTAAAAAATCGATTATAATTATATTATAAATCATTTATCTTAACGACATACAATCTTTATTTCTACAAAAGACTATTAAGATTTCATCAGGCAAATAAACACATTTTCTTTAACAAAAAATAATTGAAAGCGTGTTATTATATGTATAGTTTAATTTACTTTTTATATAGTTTTTGTTATTTATTATAATTAAAATTACTTTCCAAAGACGATGCTGTTACAAGGAATGTGGCCGCCGTTAAGGTCTGTTAATTTACTATATATTCATGAGTAAATCAGTGAACATATATTGCACGTAAAGAAAAGAGATTTTCACCATAGACATATGACATTTTCATTTGTTTTCATTAACCATTCTCATTTCATCGCTCTGGTATCGAGGCAGAGCGCGGCGTTGACTTCCGCTACTCAACACGCAATGCCTCCCGAATTTGGGAAGTCGGGATACGGGGTGTCTTAACTCTAAGCTAACTTTGCCTACCTAGCTACATGATGAAAACAGCATTAAGCTGAGAGAGAGAATGTAAATTTAAAAATAAATGCATTATTCAAGATACATTTTCGATAATAGGTATATCATTACTTAGAAAGTTAAATTTTAATTTAAAGTAATAAATTAACATTAAATACATTTTAAGGATAAAAACTGCCATTTTCCAATAAAAATCTATTATTTTAATATAACAACGTAAGTAAAGGGTTTACTTTATGTGATCAATGCTAACAGCGGTGAGTGGAATCTTTGCGGAAGCGAAACGAGTCGGACAAGTTGCAATCTGGATTAGATAACCGTAGAGATTCTAACCTTCACTTATAAAACACCTGCGGGAAATGCCTGTTTAGGTCTGGTATCTGATTTACGTCATTTTAGCTTGTCTGGTTAGAGGTTACTTTGCAATTGGCTGACATTATGTTAATTGTGAGGTCGTCGCTCAGTTGTCCTCATGTTTAGTGTACATATGGTGGTTGTTCTTTGAGCTTCACACTTTATCCCGCAAGTAGCAAGGTAAGCTGAGAGAATCCGTGTTTAAGTTTCCCAAGTTAGTTATAGTAGGTATCTAATGAGGACCCCATGCGTGAAGGAATTTAAACGTTAAAACTTAAATTGCGTTATGTTATAAACGATATCTAAAGATATCTTTGTCTGTGATAAACGCGATAGATGCAAATTTATTTTCCAACATTTTAATATGATATTTATCTTTAATCGTATATCGAGGCCGTCGTAGCACAGCGGCGCAACGTCTGACTGCAAATCCAACGGTTGCTAATTTGATTTCCTTTCGGGGGACTATATTATTTTTATTTTCCCCACTCTATTAAAACACAATATAAGTAGAATTCGACCACTTAACACACTAAGGCTCGAAAATAAGGTACAAATTATGATTTCAATAAAATCTCTTTACTCTTATACGCGGGAAAAAGCGTGAAGCCGCTTTTTTTTTCAATAAAAATAACACGTCAATTACTTCATAATGAGCCAGATCACGCACTAACTGTCGTGACTTGATAGCCGCGTACCTACATTACCTATGTATGTATGTGTCGTCTCGTCGCCAATATCGCGTGTCTCACGAACAACGGGCGGAATCGACGTATCCGCGTATCTACGCTAATTACCAATTACCTTATTACCTTAGCTATCGTACGAATTGATCATACGGTGCCATACTATAATACTATACTGTACTATATTGTTTGTAGTAGTAGGTACTTATTTGAGAATTGAGATTCAATTTTAGTTATAAACATTTTTTTCTACCTTTCCTGGATTCGATTGTTAATATATGTACGTATACTGTAAGACAAAATATACTGTGTCTGGGTACCATAGCCAGATTTTTATTCCTGCTTCATTTAAAACAACACCGGTCGAAGCTTCGCCCGCTTGGACTACTCTATCGTTTATTTATTAAACAAATTTTTTTTCGTGGCCTAGTTACATTGTTACTTTAATGACAATATCTGTACATTAACATGTTGAACTCCGCTACTCAACACGCAATGGGTCCAGAATTCAACAGATATTAGGGAGAGGAATGTCTTAACTCTAGACTCCTCATGCCTACTTCATGCGGGAAAAATAAAAATACATATTTTCACTTTTAACCAGCTGTTTAAAATAAAAATACAAGAGCATTATAATATTTGCATAAAGCGTTCATTACGCAACACCTTTGCTTTCATGTGGGTGATTGACAGTTACGAGGGAAGGTGAGCGTGACCCTTACTGCCTTGGACTTAGAGATTGTATTGCTAGGACCAAAATAATATGGAATACACGGTTTCGTTTTTGTCAAATATTAAGTGATAAACTGAAGCGATAGGTTTTTTAGGACCACTTTAAAAAAGTTTAAAAATATATTTTTATTAAAAATCTTTATGTTATACAAAAATATTTTTATAAAAATTGGGCAAAACAGTCTTAGTTTTGTTGTTAAATCAGCTTCACGCTGTATCCCGCACACAGCAGGGTCGGCAGAGGGAACCTAGTGTTAAGACACTCCGTTCCCTACTTTGTGTCGAATTCTGGAGGTATTGCGTGTTGAGTGGCAAGATTCAGCTTTAAAAATAATTTAAATATAGCGTGAAGTTAGAATGCAATTTTATTATTATTTATTGTTCTATTGTACCAATAAATATAAAATAGAGGATATAAATACATAATTTACATCATTCAAATTCATCAGAATTTTTTAAAATTATAAAATTCTTAAGAATAAAATAAAACTATTGTTAAAAGTATCTTTTTGGAGTAACAAATTAATGTTAAAACAATATTATCTATAATTAAATTAATTTCATTCACCGCTCTCAATTTACACCACACATATGTACAACTTGTCAAACGCAAAACCATGTCATGGCCGTGACATAACTTGACACGCGTGACTGCCCGAGGAATATTTCAAAATGCTCTTAAAAAATATCGCAAATAAAACAAAACATATTAGTAATTCGATTTATTGTGAATCACTTACAAAATTGTTAGTGCTCATAATGTGTAAAAAACAACCAAACATAACATAGGTACTTGTCGTATTTGTCCATAAAAAATTTAACGTAGCAGGAAAGGATCCCGTCACGTCGCAATTTCTAGACGATTATTATTATTTTTGTTGCTAACATTCCTATGATAAGATTTTTACCATCTTTGTTATCCAAAGAGATAATCCTTTGGCGGCCATTTTTTCAGTTATTAATTTGAAATGTTAATCACACAGAATTAGTAACATTGGCTTTCTGTATAAAAAATATTACATTATTTATTTTTTCCTAGTACGTTAGATTTACTTTTATACAAAATTTCAATATTATTAATCCTGTTAATCTTTGAATCTGGTCTAAATAACATTTATAAAAAGATATCAAATTAAAAAATTATAAACAATTAATTTATTAAATGATATGAAAATGCAGCATAATACCATTTTACCTCTTAATACCATTAGTAAAAAAGAAACTAACACAATACCTTATAGTGTATATATTTAACAAAAAATATAAATAATAAATAACTTAACAGGTAATCTCACTTTAAATTAAAAAAAACTCATAATAGATATTACTGTAAAAAAAATGTTGCCAATTTAATAATGATAATAATGGAATATATAAATTAATGTTAACTATTTATATATGTGAAAATGTGAAACATTCATTTATAATATCAGTGGGATATTTCATTTATACAATATAAACAGTTCGAAGAATATAAAATTAATAAATCAATAAACCTGGCAACATTGTTTTATCCATTCTAATTCCATCATTATATTCTAAATTACCTTTAATAAATGTGTTACTTATTTAAATTATTCGTGCACTATTTTAACCTTTAAGTAACTATTTATAAAATAGTTTCGATACATCTTAATGGCCCTGTTAAGTGAATTTTATTAAACACCTAACTAAATGCTATTACAAAGCACTAAATTGAGCTCTTATATGTATATGAACTAATTGGCTATGTATTATGTTATCGATTTAATTTGTGCCACTGATATACAGTGATAAATAATTATTAACTTAAATTTAAAAATAATATTGTCAAACATGGCGGAATAACAACAGATAACAAATTTTATATTGTTTCAATATTTGAGCAACATTTTCAAATTTCACCACAAAAAACAAACTCTTTATAAGAAACTCACAATTCAAAAAAATGCAAAATAGCCTGAACTAATCTTCAAATCCATCTCAAAATTGTCATCGTTCACAAGTAAAAAAAACAACAGATATGTATACAAAAAAATTAAATGCTCATAAAAAATATGCACATATCAAACAACTGTTAGCAATATACTGTTTTATGTTTATGTATGAAGTATTTGAAATAGGTCATAATTCGTAAGGTTCACTAAGCCTATGTGCCCATTGATCATGCAGTAGTATTCCGCCCCCATTATATAGCAGAGTACAATGACACCTACAATACCTCCCAGAGAACTCGACATTGGTAACACAATACCTGTTGCTATTAACAGTCCAGCATATGTTAAGTACCTTTAAAAGAGAAAAATAAATGAATTATATTGTTTAAAAGTATTGAATATTATAATAATTTAACATTTTATATGTCTTATATGTATGAATGAATAAGCAGGTAAAAGTATAGTCTTTTTATAGCTTTTTTCTTCTATTCTCCATTTTTGCATAATTATTTATTCTTAAAATAAAGTTCAAAACAATTTCTTCATTTTCTTTATTCTTTAAATAGGTGTTGAACCCACAATGCATTTACAGTTAAGACCAATTTTCCAAGGCTGACTGATTTCTTAGTATAAAATATATAGTAGAACATACATTTGTACATTGTCTAGTGCTGCAAATACAACATACAAACTACAATTTTTTTTAAATAAAATATTATCATATTCATATTCATAAACACAACACATTATTATACATATTGTTTGTATAATGCATTTGCAAAAAAATTATAAATTAAAAATAAGAATAATTTCTTTATTCAAATATTCTTTTTGTATCTGGAACATGAAAATGATCTCATAAAATAAATCCTTATTGATGTAAAGCCATAAAACTCTATGGTTAGTAAGACATTTTATTAGAATATTAGTAAAAAACCCATCACCAACCAAAAATAATTAATAAATTACCTATTTTTAAACATCACACTCAAACTTTACAGCTCCTCTTTTCTGTAAGAAATTTCAAACAGTTAATTTTAATTCATTAATAGCTATTACAGTACAGTCAATGAGTAGTGGACACTCTGAAATTATGCTATCTGAACTTTGGAAACCATGGGGACACACTGGGAAAGAAAATAATCAAAAATAAGAAAAATCCTTAAATCAAATCTAGGCAGCCACAGCCAACTTCAGGGCAGCCACAACTCATAGACCATACTGTATTTAAGTAACATTTACATGCAATTTTATTTACCTGGTCATTGATTCTTTGACTGTTAAATCATCATGGCCATCTGCTACACACACATCATCTGTTTTCTCAAATCCTTCAATACAATTGATGCACATATCCGGTCCGGGACCATGACATCCATCACATGATTTGTCACATTCCATACAAGCAAAAGATCCAAGAGAATTAAGACAATACTCATTCTTTTTACATCTATCTACATCATTACATTCATTTATATCAAGACAGCCTTTTTCAGGGCTAAATATAAAGCCAGGTCTACATGCTATGCAGTCTCTTTGAGATCCTTTAAGACAGCCACCCAGACATGCAGGGTGGCATTTAGAACAAAGCATTTTATTATCATCTTTGTATGATAAGTAATATCCAACATCACAGCTGTCACAATTTTCACCAATATAGCCTTCATCACATAGACAATTCCCATTCCCTTTTCTAGTTCCGTCCCCTTTACATTTACCATTACCGCTACACAAGTTAGCATGGTCTCCTGGGCATGGTGTACAGTCTTTGCCGTAATGGTGTTTAGGACAACACAATTTTAATTTCTGTATACAAATATAATCATACAAATCTTCTGACTTGTCAGAGTCCTGAGCCCACCATTCTTCTATAAATTCTTCAGCCTTCTCAGCAATATTGTGACACTGAATTGCATGTTTCTTCTCTTCTTTGCATAAGCCTTCTTGAATGTCAACTAATCTTATCTCACTACGCTTGTACGAAATTTTTAATTTTTCTTCCTCCCAAGCTGCATCTCCTCCTTCAAATTTGCCTCTAGAAGTCCTTTCTAAGCCCTTTTTAAAAGATTCTATAAATAACTTACAGGACTGACACTCTCCGATTTGACTAGACTGTGACAGTAGGCTAGGATTTATAGCCGGCGGTTGCACACTGTTAACCGAAGTTACAGCCAGCATGATTGTAAAAACCTTGTGAATCGACATCTTCATATTACAATAAGCCTAAAATACAAGAAAATATTTAAAACAGTAAGTAAATTAAACTTTTTAATTGAAAAGATAAATAAAAAATATCGTTAACAAAATAAGTACAAACCTACGTGCTAAATCCACTTGTACTCTGTTATTTTAGTAATATTAAATCACAAAGTTTGCAAATCTGAGATCCACATATAACACTTCAATATAAATGTGAATAATTAAAGCAAATCTCCTTTAATAAACATATAAAAAACTGACGTGTATAATCGCTACTCGCTATCGATTTTGACGTCCGACTACAACTCAGCTGCGGTTTTGACATTTCAGTTACCATAAAACCTAAAAACGTTCCATTCTATGCATACTGCGTTTGCACTATAATTATTTATTAAAGAAAAAAAAAAATAATCAGAACCACTATATAACTTAGATTATGTAAATTTTTGTTTTTATGGTTATGATTGCTGCAATTTTATTCGAATGAAACCTTCAACTTCTTTCCTTTTAAGGCTACCTTAAAAGTCATCTCCTACACAAACGCCTACTTCATAAAATCCTAACATAAAAAAATAACATAATGAAATATTTAGAAATATATTTTTTGTAATATGTTTAGCAATGAAAATATAAAGTTTGTAATAAGGCATTTTTTGTGGAATTTATTTATAAGTAAGGAAACATGTAAAAACTTTTCTACAAAACTACATATATTTTAGATCTTAACATTTTTTTATAAATGAATCATTCACATTTTATTTTATATTACGCGAGCATATCTTGTAATATTCAAACTACATTTACCAAACGACTCATTCCTGCGCAGTATCAGCAGGGCGTGACCAAAATGAAAAATGATCGATAATTTTGAATACGACTGCTCCGATCGATATCACATTGTGCAAATGATATATAAAAGGGTTGCAAAGGACTATCATCAGTCTTTGATCGGCGATCGATTTTTTAATGGAATTGGACTTTTATTTATTTTGGTTCCAAGTTATTTTAAGAATTTTATAATCTTTTTTAAACTTGATCCTGGTAATGAAGACGATTATACAATGATATTATAATAATGGACGCGCTATTAAATACGTGACGCATTATTATATATTATATAGCTATATAACTAAATTCGTTGGGGGATACGTTTCGTTTTTCTCGCTCGCTCGCAACTCTCTTTTCTCTATGTTTAGGTACCTAATATGATGTTTACACGTGTGTTTTGAAATTTGAACAAGAAACTTAAAATGATGTAATTTGAGAAACGTATCTACTTACTTAAATTATACATATAGATATACAATCGGTATTATTTACAAATTCAAAGTAGTTATAAAACAATAGGTCGGGTGTGTGGGTCTTTTATTAACTATTAAAGGTTTTATTCTTAAGAAAATAAAATGAGAACAATATTATGATTCCAAGTCTTGACAAAGAACTTTACAAATGTAGACGTAATTACGTCGGCTCCACACTTGCATAACTTCCTACTTTCACCGCAACAAACAGTTTATGTTTATTTTATCCATTGTAAAGATTTAGTTTATGGAAAAAAAATCGAGCAATCACGAATTTTCAAGCAAATATGTCCAATTATATTTTCAAGTTCAAGGAAAAAAAATATAGAGTTCATTAATCAAAATTTTCAAAATTAAGTTACTAGCTTCATTACAATTTATGTTTCCGGGGTAAGCTTCTCTCTACGAGAATATCCTCTAATTTAATAATACTATTACTAAGTAGTTTTTATATTGTATTTTAGTCAAAATTTAAATAAAATAGAAAATGTTTATATATCACGAAACAAAGAATTGTAGCAGACATCAGTTTCATCAGTTTGCACAAATATTTTTTATACCAACATATTGTACCAAAGCTGTATGTATGTACATTTAAACCCATATGTCAATACTAACATTCATTACAGCCATAAACCTCGCTACTTATGTAGGTGAAGTAACCTTTGACGTAGGTGCCTACACAGTTGCATACCTGCACTATTATATTCTAATGGCTTTTTGTTGTTGAACTGAACAGAATTGCTCCTTTTCACTATACATTATTGTAAATGTTAATTATTTTTGCATAAAATTATACAAAGAAGTTGTAGTCGTATGTTTAAAAAACACTGTGTTATTTATACTTTTTTATTATATATTTTATTTAACAGATAATTTCTCAAAAATATGTATTTAATGTCATTTTAAATTTAAAAAATACAAATAATATTTTTCTACCCGAATCTGAATATTATGCGAAAACACCGAAAGCTAGTGTAAAATAAAAAAAGTTAATGACTTTCATACAAGTAGGTACCTAGTAGTAAGTACTATTCTGTTACAGAACAGATACAAAAAGCATAATTCAACTTACACGAAGTTCCATTGAATAGATGCGATAAACAAATGGATTAAACAAAATAGTAAAAGTAAGTTACGCTTAGATGTTCTCGAACAGCGAACTAGAGTATCGCCTTAACGTAGCCTGTGCGAATAGAACGGTACTATTTCTGTGTGTTCGATACTTCACAATGTCGGATCGGGTTAACCGCGCTTTTATTCGCTCCATTTGAAATGTGAATATAAAAAAAGACCTTTAGATGCATTATTTGCTGAATTACTAATGAATAATAGTGTTTTTATTGATATCTGTGTAAATATAATTACATAATATCTGTGTATATTTTTAATACAATTTGACACATTCTGGATAGGTAAATATTTTTATATATAGAAACTTTTTAGAAAAAATAAAACATATTTCTTATCTGTGCTTAAATCCTAAGCCTTCATTAACTTCTTTAACAAAATAAAAAAGTAATAAAGGTGTCGCCACAAGCGTTGGCATTTACATAAACTTAGCTAATAAGCGTATACAAAAACTGAAGCGCACATTGCTCGGTAATGAACCGCAAGTCCTCCACTCAACAGCAGTTGTGACTTACTTTTATAATATTATGCAAGTAATAACATTAATGTGTTGGAGTAATTACTTGCACTCGCACTTAAGTTAAGTGAAATTACTGTGAGGCATTTTGTCTACGAAAATATTATAATAATATATTTTTTTACGAGTACAACTATAGATACGAAACTTGCCTTTGCGCGTTAAACAGAGCGAAATAAATTTGCTTTGTCCTCTAATTAGCCTACAAGAGTAAACCTTTTAATAGGTTTTGCCTTCTGTGTGCCAAAATTGAACGTTATTAACACATTTGTATACAATTCAACCCATAAGTATCCTACAATATCTGCATCCCAAATTGACTCTACCCCAGTAATACAAAAAAAGATCAACAGCGGAAAATATTTTAATAGCTTGATAACATATTTATATGTTAAAACAATGTAAAATAATATAGAACAAATATTTTAATTATTAAATTATTTGACTTCTGATCAAAAAGAATGTCGCCGACGGCGATCATAATTATATTGTAAAGCCACGGCTATAATCTACGTAGTATAAGAAAACCCAGTAGTCATCGCTAGTTCTTTTTAAATATGACGAGTCATCATTCACAATTTATCAGATGCTGTAGGTAATTAAGAACTAATTAAAGATTAAAATCTTACCGCACAGATTTTGATCACCACTTGTGATATCAATTTTGGATTCTTTTGTTATGTAAATTATCTCAGTTGATTCAAAATGTAGCTTAAAAAATATTTTTTATTAAAAAGCATCTAGATATATTAAAAAAAGGTAATAAATTTATTATATAGGCAAAAATTAGTTTTATTTAATACTTTTGATAATAGTTACATAATTTGAAATACTTAAGAAGTATAATTTTTTCTTTCTTATTATATGCTTATTTTGTTATATGCCGTTTCCAAATTTAGAAGTGTTATAAAATGATTGTATTATTTTTATTCTCTTGAGCAACAATATTACTCGTAAGTCTCTAAAGGACAAATTAAGGTTTGAGTCAGTGCATGACGTCAACCTCCAGCCGGACAGCCTTGTGACAACCTGCGATCGATCGACTCGCTAAAATCTTAAGCCAAGTGTTTTAATGTTATAACGAAATATGCTGTGTATAATAGTATACTAATTTTTAATTAAAATAAATAATATAGAAAAATTCTAAATTTATACTAAAGTCATAAAAAATACCACCTAAAAAATACTACCTAATAATTGACTTTCCAGTTTGTTTATACCAACTGTTTGTAACATTGTGTTACAATTTACATTGTTGCAATCAACAAAATAAATAAAAACCACATACTTAAAAATACTTACACTAAGCAGTACTATAAATATTTAAATAAAAAGAAAATAATAAAATAAACCGAGATTTTACGAGCGCACATCTTAATCTCACATAATGTACCACAGTAAAATATGATAGTTATCGCATACATGCGCCGTAAAACGGAACGGGACTGCATTTCGCGCCATTGCTGGGCATAAATTGACAGCTATTCAGTTCTAAATGTCGTCAAGTATTTGTTTTGTTATACAAAGTTAATATAAAATAGACTCTGTGTCCTTGGATATATTATAAATTACAAATTATATAATTATACAATTTTCTACAAACTATTTAATATACATATAAAAATGTATTCGAGTATAATCTAA
Organism: Heliconius melpomene melpomene; assembly: GCA_000313835.2. Taxonomy (NCBI): domain Eukaryota; kingdom Metazoa; phylum Arthropoda; class Insecta; order Lepidoptera; family Nymphalidae; genus Heliconius; species Heliconius melpomene. Next base: position 106,392 of record HE669504.1, on the reverse strand, counting down.
ATCTTATTTATTTATTTTTTTGTCTTGATAGTTGTGCATTCAATTTTACCTCGAGGCATTTTTAAAATTTAAGCAAAATTTATACCCCAACCTTAATTCGATAAATTTCAATGTAAGATTACTCCACTTAGCAAGTTATCGATCAGCTCGAACGAAAAAAGCAGTTCTCAATATCTTTTATTTTATTTTTTACAATTGATCCCTTACAATTTTCTCACCAATTCTAAAAAACACAGAAGATGAGTAAAGATAAAAAAGTAGTAGATACTAATTTCGTAGCCATACTTTTTCACTATATAATTCTTATTTATAGACTGGACATCTCACAGCGCTGGAACTTTTTTAGTAAAACTGCTTTGGTAAGTCATTATTTCTCAATACATTGTTAACTTAAAATAAGTAGGTAAGTAAGTAAGTATCCATCAGCAATAATTATAATAAGCTAGCAATAAGTTTTTACATACATTGTGTGAGCAACAGGCTATAAACATTTCCAGATTGATTGATACCCTTTCAAAAGAAACAAGGTAAAAACTGGTTGACTATGATAGGACCAAGGGGTCTATTAAGTTTTTGTCGTGTTATATTAAATCGCAAACAGTTGGAACTTGAAACTAATAACTAAGTCACGTACAGACAGACATCCTGCGAGCGCCGCGTCTATAAAAAACCACGGCTAATCGTCGGTCATCGCTCTCTACACTGCTTTCCTAAAAATATTCACCTTTTTTAAACTTATATTATATTTCATATTTACTTATTTTGTTTTAAAAAATTATATGAAAACCATATAGAATATTTCCCTCCATAATAAAATATAAATAATATTTTTAAATGCCTATTTTATCAATATTAAGTAAAGCCGGGAGCACTATGTGGGTATCATTGTATGCGGCATTTACTAGAAAGGCAACATCCATTTACGTATTGCTGTAGACACAAGTGTTATCTTATAGCCTAATTCGGTACGGTGCCAGACCAACTATGGCCCAGTTTATTCTTATATTTTTTTTTTTGGTAAAATTGTCTTTGTTCAATTCAAGAAATGTTTATAAAATATAAACAATTCTTGAATTGTTGTGCGTGCATTTTTTTACTATTATTTATCTTTTATATTTTTCTTTTTTTACCCAATTACGACAAATTGAGCGTTAGTTACCAAATCTTATATTACACTTATAATCAAAGAGGAAAAACAAAAATATTTTTATATATATTTTTTTAAATGGAAATCGAATCGATAACTATCGCAATCAGACGCTAACTAACAGCGTTGCGATGGCGCCAGTAATAAATAAATTCATATTAAATAATAATAAATTCTACAAAAATTACACACTTCCGTTGCTTAATGGTATAACAGTACATATATGGATAAGTGCGGCGTTCATATGTTTTATGACCGTCACGTGTAAACATACGGATGTAGGGAGGACAAGATCGATATTTGTCTCTTGATACCGTTCCTCAATTTGTCAAGTGGTGGACCTCAACGTCATGCTGTATTTACCAAGACGGAAAAATAAAAATAATTTCAATATAATCATTTGAGGTCTGGGGCAGGGGCACAAGTAAGTTTGTGGGTTTGATTATCATTTCATTGATTTCTTCACTCTAGTAAGAAGACAAGGTGCGGTGTTGTACGCCACTCAAGAAGCAATGCCTCCTTAATTCGGCGGAAAAAGGGGAATGGAAGTGTGTTAAAGGAGAACGGAATGTCCTAACACTAGGATACCAAGTTTCCCCTGCTAAAAAACAAATGTTGCTATATTTAGTACAATTAAAAATATATATATTTTTTATTATATACAGTTTTTGGAATCTCATATCTTTGGAAGAAATCAAGAAGGCTTCGTTCTCGAAACGAACATTAATGTCCACTTTATAGCGTGCGCTTGTATGTTTTATTTTTATTACTCAGATAGTAACTGTGACATTTCGCTTTTTATTTTATTTCAATTAATATTACGTTAAACTTAAAACTCAAAAATACTTGTTTTTCAACAAATTTGTTCTTCAACAGTTGCAAATTGAAACGTCTTGTTAAGTTATTTGATATCCTAATACCATTTACGACTTGGATTTTAATTACATAATGGCGAAGTACTAAACTAAGATTTAAAAAAGTAAGTAGCCTCATAATTTTATTTATTTACTACTGATGTATATATAAAAAAAATACAAATATACATAGGAAATAAAATATATATTAATAAATAAAAAAAGAATCGTTATATCAGAATTTTGAATTATAGTTTAAACCATCAAATTCAAAATCTATTTAAATGGCCGCCGCCCTAATTTAAGAACGTCCAACCGCCTCAGGTACCAATCATATCCTATTAGTCCATTATGGTTTACAGTGCCTCAGCTCCACGATCGTGAGTTACAGAGTACCCTGGAGGAGGATATTGTTGCTTCACGACACCCCTGGGCTAGACTCAAGAGGATAATCTAACTTAAATATCAGGCTGTCAAGGCAAAATTTCCAGACGAAATTATTTTAGTGGTAAAGTATACAGAATATTTAAGTAGATCTTCATATGTAGAGCTACTGAATTGATTTCTTTAGTGGGGAGTTTTCTTTATATTAGTGGCGATAAGATAGCTTTACGTTGTATCCCGCACATAGCTGGGTAGGCAGAGGGGAGCTGACAACCTAGTGTTGAGACATACCGTTTTTGTTTAGACACTTCCGTTCTCAAGTTTCTGCTGGATGTATTGCGTATTGTACATAATTATAAGAAAAGTAAAATATATTTTCTTTTAATATAACTAACGGTTAAACAGAACGACAATATGGCAGGAAATTACATACCAAATACTACCCTAAAATTGGGGTGAGCATAGACCATGAAGGTTACTTTTATTTGTACAGTTTACAAATATCATTAAAAACATAATTAAACTCTAAACGAAAAAAAACGTTTGATACATCACTATTTGAAAGAATATTCCACTTTAAAATTTTATACTCAACGTAAAATAAAAGTAATAAAAATTAACGTTAAACAAATTGTAAATGTTGTTTGTATTAATTTAAAGCAATAGTCAAGTTAAACAAATTGCAAAAGTAGCGGATATTAATTGCTATCGAATAAAAACAATGATCAAATAAATGTATGTTTTATAGAAAATTTTCATCGCGACAGATAAAAAATTACGCATAATTTATCGATTGCTCACAGCGGGATGTCTCGATATCTCGAATGAATTATATTAGCAAAGACGCTATAGTATAGTTGTTCTAGCTAGGACAAAATAATAAACGTTTTTGTAAACTATTATAACTGTTATCTTTTATTGGACGTGAGAACATTTTTTGTATATATATATCATTGAATATTTTTCGATCAGATGTACTTAAAAGTTTTAAATGATCCAGTTCTTAATTATTATTAACTTATAAGAATGTATAAAAAGTATTTATAATTATAGAGCCTGACTAATTCGTTGATGGATTGTTAAGAAGTAACATTTCAACTTTGGAAAAGAGATAGTTAAATTAAACAAAAAAAAGTTGCCTCTAAATCCAGTAAGAAAGGATTTTCTATAGCATTCGAGAGAAAAAAACAAAATCTCATTACCATTCCGAAGTTAACGGCTCACTCTTGGAATTAGTTTGGTTAATAACGACCGAATAGTGGAGGGTTTATGGGTTTAAGCATTTTCAAGTTACAACGTAGCAGCGTGAACACTCGACGTGTTAGAACAATTATATTTATTTACACAATTATTATTATATTTATATAAAAAATAATTATCTAGCTTCTATTGGAGGGACGGCGCAGCGACACACTGTCTTACTACAATAAGAACGCGACGGTTACATGTTCAATCCCCATTCAGGGAATACATTATTTTCAATTTCATAACTCTAGTAAAACGCAACACAAAACAAAGTGCGACGTTAAGTTCCGGCACTCAACACACAATGTCTCAAAAAATTGTTAGAAAGTGAGAAACAGAGCGTACTAGGTGTATAACACTTCTTGTCTCATCTCTATGTTGTTATATCTCTATTAAAAATGTATATTTTGGTATTATACGAATTGGCACTTTTTTTATTTATTTTTAGTTAAACAAATATATACATAGGCAGAAATAGAGAATAAACAAAAAGCAAAGGTACCGCTATATCTCATTACTTGTGTCTACGGTCAGGTTCCCGCCATTTTAACGTCGTCGGCGCGGGCGCATCCAAAGCGGAACTCGAGTAATAAGTGCATTCCGTAGAGCCCTGTGAATAGCGTTAGATGCACTTAGAATGTCTGAATGGCCCTTGTTGGTAAGCAACGCTTGAATATCCTATTAGAACGTAATTGAAAGAATATTGAAAAGTACACCTATATTGTTTTTTTTAAGCGAAATTTTCTTATAATAAATTGTATAATCTTTTTGTTTTATAATTATATAAAAATAATAGGAATAGTTTTATTTTGTTTTAATAATTAATTTCATTTACGTAGAGAAAAAAAAATATTAGCCTAGCATTTTTTTTTTTGTAAATAACAAAATCGCTGTATATAGGGATTTTTTTTATTACAATGTTGTGTTAGGTTCTATACACAAAGCTTCACTAAAGTTATCGATAGGTACAAAATGAATTTTCTTTGCACATTCTATATTATACGGAGAATGTGATTTAATGTGAATAGAAAAATATATATATATTATAACCCTAACATTCCCAGCAATCAACTGAATTGTACCTTCGTAGTACATAAGTACGCAGCCAAGGAAAAGATCTATAAAATATATACAATATAACATAAAAATTACAAGTGGACTCGCAGGGTTTACGACCCATTAGTTTTCCATGGAAGCCTTACTTATAAGTTATTAAATTTCTAATGACTGCACTATGCGTTAGTTTCTAATTGGAAATTATTTTAAACAAATAGATATATTGTAATCGTTTGTAATGATGTAATGCTTCTCTGAATAAAATCTTGATTTTTTAAAAAATAAGAAAATATAAATAAGATAATAACTTTCATATAAAATTTTTAATAATTTAAGTTATGAAAATGTCTTAAACCGTAAAAATAGTATGTTAAATATAATGAAATCCTTATAATTATTACAAATTACATACATTTTTATTTTATTTTTTCTCTGAAGTAATAAAAGTATATATTTTTAGGCGGATAAACTTTAGTGTCAAAACTAGCGAAAAGACACCGGCGGAATTCAACGCTGTAACGCTGTGACGACGGGGGAATGAAAATAATTTATTCTACTGAGCAGAGATCGAACTCAGTACTTTCGCCACTAGAATTCAGCAGAAAATTGGGAACGGAAGTGTTTTGATTCCCAGGTTCCCTCTACCATCTGCAGTGTGCAGGATACAGCGTAAAGCTAGAAAAATAGTATATATTTAAAATATTTTATACTTTAATATAAGCATTTTTGTCAATCAAATTTGAAGTCACGACCGTCGCTCATTAATGCATTCCAACGTCGTCAGGGATACCACGAATACCTCATGTAGAAATTCAATGAAAAAAAAAAATCATAAAGTCAAGAAATATATTCTATATAATTTATTAATACCAAGTGAGCTAAGTTATGTGAAGTTGCGCAACTTAGAAACTGTGCAAAGGTTACCCAATGTTAATAGCTGAGCAAAAACATTATATTTACTTAGGCCGAAGGTTTAATTTTCATGCTATTTAAAATAAGATTAAATTACAAATGTTTGTTTAGTGTTCATTATCTTTTTTAAGGAAAAAATAAATTCTTACAAATTTTTGATTATATTTTTTTATAAGTATAAATTTAATTTAGGTTTTAATCATACTTTTCATTATAGTTTAGTAACCAATGTTTTATTAAATTAAAAATTACAACCTACATTTTCAACCACGGGTAATTGTAAATTACATTTACAATTTAAATGTCAATCACTCTATAAAAAAAATGCTAATTTAAAATAAAAAATACAATATAAATTCTTATTAAATACGTAAAGTGAGCTCATCTTATTCTCATCGCGAAACATCACGCGGAAACAGTTACGGTTAGTTGATTTTTATTTTAAAAATCTAATATAAAAAAAACCTTCGTCACAGACCTTACTATAATTTCGCGAGGTCACTTATTAGGTAACACGCACCACGCAGGCGAGCAAATAATGAAGTCTACAAAACGATGCAAATAAAACTGCAATTGGAATTTCTAACAACGTTTTATATATTAGAAAAATATAAATAAATAAACATTATAGAAAAAAAAAGTGACAAACCTCTTTAAGAGTCGATGGCTGTGTGATCTCCGTCCAAAATAGTGTGAAAATTAAAAAAGTAAACAATCACAGATTATGAAACACAATTGTAACGGCACGTTCGACACAGTTCGCGATGGTAGCGGCGCGTAGAGACATGCGCTCGCGCAGGCCGTTCCGCACTGACTGCCAGCGCGCGGACGATGGTGAACGTATGACCTTCCATCCTACGAGCTTAGCTGGAATATATTTTCCTTAAGAACCAGTCCAAGTTTCCTCATTTTCACAAATAAAGTAAAAAATATATATTTAAAACTAAAAATGAAAGTTATCTTTTTTTATGATATTTGTTACTTTCTCCTAGTATTAGATATCAACGCGCTCAAATTTTCATTTCAATTGTCTTATCAGAATAATGAACCATTATAATGCACATTAGAGTAATAGCTCTAGTTCTTTAAAAATAATAAATAGATATAAAAATATGTATATTATGCATTAATGTTGTTGTTTACTTTAAAACTAGATTCGCTGAATTTACATTGCCCACAAGTGCCTATTTAGTCATTTGTGCTCGAACGTATCTAGAATATTGTAATATTATAAAATTTATTTTATGGAGGCGATTTCATTTTCATAACTACAATATTATACGTTATAAATAGATATACATTTATATAAACATTTCTATAAAACCTTGTAATGTTAGGTTCGTGGGCGAAATTATTCACATTTTGACTGTTTGTATTTTTTGTTGTACTTAGAGTAGAGACGTTATTGTGTCGGGGTTATATTATATTTTAAGAACATTTAACACGTTCATTGCAGTTTGAGGTCAAAATCGGTCTCATATAGACTTCGCGCACAGACCTGTATCTCGGAATGTAAAAAAATGATGAAAAAATTATAAGTATGAAAAGTCTGTATATCTGTTTGTTTCCTTCTTGATCTTCTAGAATGACTTTTTAATTTTTATGAATTTACATAGTTCAAGACTAATACATAGTTCAAGAGAGCGACAATATTTTAAAACAATATAACAAAGTTGTAACTTATAACTAAACTAAATATTAAATATTAACTAAACTAAATATTAGACAGCTTAATAACATTACACACATTATTGGCGCGCCGCGCAGTGATTGTTGACGTTACTATCCCACATGATGACAATCTCGTGAAGGCCGAAAAAGAAAAACAATCTAAATATTTGGACCTAGCCCATGAGATTACCGCCATGTGGGATGTCAATGCGACTATCATTGTGCCGATAGTGGTTTCGGTTAACGGTCTAATAGCGAAAAGCCTCGACCAATACCTTAAGAGGCTATCGCTTAGCTGTTGGATCAAGAACCGGAAACAGAAGGCAGTGTTACTTGAGACGGCACGTATTGTGCGGCGGTTCCTCTCTCTGGAGCCCTAGCCACCGATGGCTTGGACCCTTGTCCCGCCCTCGGAAGAGTGGTTTTTTATATTTTTAAATGTATCTTTTTTATAATAATTTATATTTAAAAATGAAAAATTGATTCACATATTTAATAAAAGTATATTCAGTTACACACACAATATTAAAAACATTAAGTAACCTACCTCTACAATATTAAAGGTAAGATAATCAATAAAATATTTAAATTACTTAATGAAATTTTTGTTGCAATGCAAGCATGGCATTAATCAGACATGTGTCATTTTCTCAACGATGACATCATATCTACGTATCTATTATTAATTTATTGATATCGTATTACAATTATTAATTTATTGATATTGTCAGCAAATTTTTCTTCATACGTTTTTTTTTTCTTTTTACCTTCATGTTATAATCCGTATGTAGCAGGGTAGGCAGGCTGCCCGGCAGAGGGAAACTAATGTCAAGACTCTACGCTGCCCACGTCTCAACAAATTCTGGAGGCATTGCGTGTTGAATGACGGAACTTATTGCCTTGCGTGTTTTCCTCGACACCAGAGCGAAGAAATGAAAATATTAAATATTCCATTTCTCCGCCCTTGTGCCGCTTTGTCAAGAATAAAATTAAAACATAACTCTATATCTTTATAGAATATATATATATATTTTTTAATATAGTATCCCTCCTATATTAAAAAAGTTCTTTAACTTTTTTTATATATGAATCGTTTCATATCGAATCATGATCTCATGTCTACATATGCGACATCATATTGTATGGATGTGCGTAAAATACTCATGTCTATAGATGTTTGTATGGACTTATAATGGACATATAATCAAACATGTATATATTAGTCGAAATGTATGTAATTCCTAAAATTACCCGGAAATGTTTGAAATTAAATTATATTATATTAAATATCTTAAATTGGCGCTATCTCTGAAAGGTCCCTAACTTTCAAGTTATTGAGTAGGCACACTGTCTTAACTACATATTAGACTAATACTCCTCAAAATTTCGGCTTTACTAAAATGACGTAGGCCTGGCAGCTCTTGGGCTAGTATATTAGAATGAACTTTGTGACACTCACACTCACTCCATAGTTTTATTTAGTTGTGAATATCAATCATCAACAATATTGAGGTATAGTACGGTAACAAACTTTCGTTAATTTTCTGATCCATGTTTCGTGACTTCTGTTGACTTAGAATAACATTGTAGTTGTTCTTTAATTATAGCGATCTGAGCGTGCCAGTTCAGTACTAATCACTTCGCCATTGTCACGTTGAATGGAATCACATTGTATAATCTGTATTCTAGTCCTTGGTCTAGATGTCAATGTCATAAATCATAATGTGTCACTGTCACTGTCAGTAACTCCTAATTTATAGATGTCAACAAAAATATTGCTTCATTAGGATTTAGGATTCAACCTTTCTTTTTTATTTATTAAAATACGAATATATCTAATATAGTTATTTTATTGGTTCTATAACAATGCATTCATTACGTCGTGTTTCATATAATTTTGGTAAGTTTTAGGTTATGTTAAATGGTAAACTTTGCTGTTTTTTCTTAATAATAATTTAAGCATATCCTTTTACAGGATCGAAACTATCAAAGAAATTATTACGACAACCATTATATAAGGAACGTACGCGAAGCTCGTCAAGTATTGGAAATCCGCCAGATTTATTGACTAGTCCTCAATTTAAAATACCTAAGGCAATTGTAGGGCAGCCTACGTCGTATACCCATCCTCATTTAATTGAAGAGGGCCACCTAACCTGTGGTATAACTCAACAAGAATATAAAGATAGAAGAGACACTTTAGTTAAGAAGTTACTGACAAACCCAGAACATACACATAAATCACATATAGTAAGTAAATTTCAGTTTTTTTGTTCATTTTAACATATTTATACATTTGGATCTGGATGTATAAGCTGTAAGCTTACAATATTGATAATATTTTTGTATGTTAAATTATGTCTATTTATATTTCTTAGATAGTGATACCAGCAGCTCGCAAACAGTATATGTCTGACAAAATACCTTATGTTTTCCGTCAGAATTCTGATTTCTTTTATCTGACAGGGTGTATGGAACCCTCAGCTATATTAGTCATGGTGAAGGAAGCACTTTTAGATCATTACAATGTAAGTATTGTATATAATTTTATGGTGTTTTTACATAAAATAAATTTAATCTTATGATAATCATATTTTGAAATTAAGATTAAGTTAAAATTAAGTTATTAAAAATGCCTATTGCTTACATTTTACATAACAATTTCAAAATATACTTTATATTCTAATTCACTTGATATGTACTATTTTATATTTTTATTCTTATATAACAATGTTTGTTTTTTCAGTCCATTCTTTTTGTACATGATAAAGACAGCCATGCGGAGTTATGGGAAGGACCTAGAACTGGTTGTGGGTTAGCAGCTTCATTATTTGCTGTTGATGAAGCAAGACCAGTTGAAAGTTTTAGTAATTTTTTAATTAGGTAAATATGTATATTGGTTTTATCATTCTTATACAAGTTTGACAATATTGGTTTTTTATTAAATAAAATGTTTTATTTTTTAACTTTCTGTATGATCTCATATAAAGACCACTCAACCACCCATTTTTTGAGACATTGCATCATGAGTGGAGGAACAAAACATCACACTTTATACATAGCCCACAACCGTCACAATGGCTTAAGTGAAAAAAAATGCTTTAAATAATAATTTTCAAATAACAGAATAATCTCAGCAACTAAACCAGCAGTACTCTGGTACCAAAACGACACGCCTCCCAACCCTGACATCCACGAAACCGTCCGTACTTCAATGAGACAAGGTCACATGTCTGTCGACGACCCTCAAAAGTATCTGCATCACATGAGAGTGATAAAGTCTCCGGCAGAAATAGAATTATTGAAGGAAACATGTTATATAGGATCACAGAGCGTCAATTTGGCAATGGCGTGTACGAAACCTGGTGGGTACGTTGTTTTCGTTAGTTAAATTTAAATCATATTATGTTATATTTATATAATTTTAGTAAGAAATAAATATTTTTATTATACTTATACATATAAAGGGGGTGTGCGTGGGCAGATCTGACTTGTTAGGACTTTGTCTATGAACGCGGTGAAGTCAGATGCCATCTCAGTATAATCGCTCAGTATGCCACTCGAAGGAGAAATGAAGCCCGCATTTCTCGTTACCATTATTTAATAACGACGCGTCTTGAACTGAATACACCCAGGACAAACAATGTGACATCTATTTCTTTCTCTGGCTTTATTAGAAAATATATTTTTATTCTAATATGCGACACTTGCACTTTCTAACATATATCGACATACAATTCGTCGTTAATACGCTCCTTTTCAATTTACGCCTCATCCCAACTAAGCTATATGTATATTTGCTAATTTATCCTCTCCCAGGTATATCAGAGCACTCGGTGTCGGCCATCCTGGAGTACTCGTGCCGGTCGCACGGCGCGGAGCACGCCGCCTTCCCACCGGTGGTGGCGGGAGGCGCGCGCGCCACGCACATACACTATGTCGCCAACAACCAAATATTGGGGGAGGAGGACATGCTGCTTGTTGATTCGGGTCAGTTTTGGGTTTTTTGTGGTTCGCGGCGGTTGTGACAAAGCGCGATATTGAGTTTTGCCATTCACGCACACGAAACATCTTTAATTCAGGCGGAAAGAGTAGAACAGAGAGTTTGACATTGTGAACATAGTACCTGTCTACCTTTTTATTTATAGGACAAAACATGTAGTTGAAAAAAAAATGGACCCAAAACTATCTTGATTTACATTTTTTAGATATTAGATTTTTTAAGACTGTACCATAACAACAGACAGCTATTTGCTTATCTTATTCTCGCTACATTCTCAAATCATTATATGAAATTTTATTATTATTTGCTTTATTTTTACTATAATTATAGGTAGCCAGCGATGGTTGTATAATTCTGATATATCCCGCACTTGGCCGGTTTCTGGAAAGTTCTCAAAGCATCATCGTATTTTATATGAGCTAGTACTTAATGTACAGGTAAGCTAAATGTACACTCATCATTAAAGATGCAGGCCAGTCTTGGCGCATGCGACGGACTGTAAACGCGACAGGTGGTGGGTTCAAGTCCCACTTGCGGAAATAAAATATTTAATATTTTCAAAACGCGGTGTTGAATTTCCACTCAACATGCCTCCATAATTTGATGGAAAGTACTGAATGGAAGTGTCTTAATGGGAAAGGAGCATGTTAACACTAGGTTCCCAGGTTGCCTTGCTTTGCGTGCCCACTGCATGTATATACAGGATTCGTAAAGCTTATACGTCAAAAAGATGTCAAACACTTATTAAAAAAAAGCTAGAGAAACTAATGTTAAAACACTCCGTCTACTTCGTGCTAAATTCGAGACGTTTGCGTATTTGAATGTATATATTTGTATTTTTTTTCTAGAAACGTCTAATAGAACTATTAAGTGAGCACAGACCGCCCTTAGACCAGCTATTTGACCACATGTGTAGATTGCTCGGAACACATTTACAACAAGAAGGCATTTTACCGAAGGACATAGATTCTAATGAACTTATTGGGGTGAGTTTTTTTTTTACTTTCGATTTAAAGGACTTATTGTAATAATTGTACTTTGTTTTCGAAACTGTAAACTGTAACGCGATAGTCGTGAGTTCGATTCGCACTTGGGGAGATTAATTATTTTCATTTACTCGTTCTGATAAAAAGACAAAACGCGACGTTGAACTCCGCCACTCAACACCTAATACCTCGTAAATTTCTAACAGAGTGCTTTAACACTATTTTCCCTGATTCCCTCTACTTAACCTACTACATACGGGATACAACGTGAAGCTAAAAACAAAATAGAGTACTTATATTTTTTTCTCATAACAGAAAGCCTACCGTCTCTGCCCACACCACGTGTCCCACTACCTGGGACTAGATGTCCACGACTCGGCGCTGGTGAAGCGCAGGGTGCCCGTCGTGCCCGCCATGCTGTTGACCGTCGAACCTGGTGGGTGATAGTTTATTTTTTATGTGTTTTTGTGTTTGCTTCACTTGAGTACGCAGATAGATCTATCTTAATTGTATAACGTTAAAATAAATGTAACAATCGTTTTATATTATAAGGTTAATGAGACGTAATCTTAGATATCTTTTCGTTTATCATTTCGCTCTATCTTCTTCTTTCTTACGAAGCTCCTTTGGATACATATCACCCGGGCACAAATGTAAACACAGCAGGTCGTGGGCTCGATTTCTACTCGAGCATATTTCATAGCTTTGATTTCCTCGCTCTGATAACGAGGCAAAGCGCGGCGTTGAGTTTCGCCACTGAACACTCAATACCTCCAGAATCCGGCCAAAAGTGAGGAACGGGTCTTAATAGGAATGGCGTGTTTTAACACTAAGTTCCTGGGATCCTATGCGGTATACAAAGTGTGAAACTAAAAAAAATACAACAGCGGAAAGTGGGTAACGGATTGTCTTTCCGCTAGGAAACTACTAGGTTCCCTCTGCCTACCCTGCTGTGTGCGAGATATAACGTGAAGCTAATTTGATTAGATTTTTACTATATTTATTAAATATTTCTAGGCATCTACATCCGTCCGGACGACACGTCAGTGCCTCCAGAGTTCCGCGGAGTCGGTATTAGAATAGAGGACGACGTTCTCATAACCGATGACGGTGTTCTGGTGTTGACAGACGCATGTGTAAAGGAGGTTGATGATATTGAAGCTTTGGTGGGAAAACAGAATTTTTAATCAATTTATTTTATAATTCATACTTGCAAACCAAACGCGGCTTCGACCGCTTATTGTTGTAGTTGTATTAGTCAAATTATACAAAATATTTTACATTATTTGCAGCCTATATGTGATTGTGATGTATGAGCTATGTTTAGTGGTTTTTGCATGAAATTGGAACAAACATCCATATTCTGGAATCTGGAAAGGTATTTCAGTTTCAAGAATCCTCATTGATCGGACTAATTGTTGTCAATTGGATAATTGAATATTTGACAGAAAGTTTTTTTGTTGATATTACTGTGTGTATTAATAACATTTATTCAAACTTTTGAAAAGTATAAATATTTATTAAATTAATTATTAATTTTCGACTACTTATGACAGAATATACTTACATGATCGAAGTTTTGTTTTCTATCTCACGATTTTTAGTCCGGCAAATGACGAATCTGTATAAACGACGACCAGGTGGTAGGGACCTCATTATATTTAGTTATACGATTATAAAATGTTATTAATGTGATAATTAAATTAAATGTATGTTTATATTTGTTGGATGTAAGGCAGAAAGGTTTTGGTCTACGATACTATATTGATAAAACTTCCTATTCAAAGTTGTAGAAGCTTTTGTATTATGTAATACGAAAATGTCAACAATTTTACATTGTATATGTGTTAGAAACTGAAAATACTTTTTTATTAAACGTATGAAAATTTGAACGTAGCGGGATTTAAGCTTGAGCCACACCGTCAAACCGCTCTGTCCATTAAGCGTTACGTTTTTGTTTCAACTTATGTTGTACAGTACTGTCCACAAGTCGAAAATAATCAAAAGTAAGAATAATCTTAAAATTAATTAATCTGTGTAGCCATCTACAGCTAACCGTACTGTCACAAATGTGTAAGAATGTTTTATAAAAAAAANACTTTT
>HE669504.1:40262-91931 GCA_000313835.2 Heliconius melpomene melpomene | reverse complement strand
TTGGATGTAAGGCAGAAAGGTTTTGGTCTACGATACTATATTGATAAAACTTCCTATTCAAAGTTGTAGAAGCTTTTGTATTATGTAATACGAAAATGTCAACAATTTTACATTGTATATGTGTTAGAAACTGAAAATACTTTTTTATTAAACGTATGAAAATTTGAACGTAGCGGGATTTAAGCTTGAGCCACACCGTCAAACCGCTCTGTCCATTAAGCGTTACGTTTTTGTTTCAACTTATGTTGTACAGTACTGTCCACAAGTCGAAAATAATCAAAAGTAAGAATAATCTTAAAATTAATTAATCTGTGTAGCCATCTACAGCTAACCGTACTGTCACAAATGTGTAAGAATGTTTTATAAAAAAAAAAAGCTTTTTTTTTTAATTCGTTTTAATAACATGTTGTCTATGAGTTAAAAAATCAGATTTTTTTTAATAAAATTATACAAAACCTTTTTTGAAAATTTCTGCCTTTATGGATTCATTCCTCTCTGCTGAACATTTAATGTAATGTTACCCCAGTTAATATTAGTTTTAAATTGATATATCTATTTTCGTTTTATTTATTCCCAGTTATTTGAAACGATTCACTTTTTGGCTTGTGTTTGACGTTCAATGATTATTGAAGGACAAATTATTTATTATCTTATCTTTACGCTGTATTCCAGGGTAGATATGAGCAACCTGAATACCTAGCGTTAAGACACTCAGTTCCCCACATTCCGCGAAATTCTTGAGGCATTGCGTGTTGTATTGCGGAACTCAACGCCGCGCTGTGTGTCGCTATCAGATCTAGATAATTTAAGTATTAGATATTTTATTCCTCCGAATGGAAATCAAACCCACAACCGCCGCTTTAATTCGCACGCTTGTCCACCCTTGTGGCTTATATATTTATATAAAACCTAAAAATAGGACATTTACTAAATGGATAAAAGAATATTCTAGATAAATCCCTTAAATGTATTTATTTAAAAAAAATAAAAATAAAACATCGGAATGTACATAAACAGTAAATACTTAAAATTGTATTACTCGAGAACATATCAGATCAATATAATATATGACATTATAAGGCACAATGCTAACAACATATTGCTTATTATTTAATCTTAATTTAACTTGTTTTTTTTTTATTACAATCGAACAAAATCGAACAATCTTTTATTGTTTTCTTGATTATTTTATTAATAGAAAAATCGTATTTAAGAAAACAGTAAAAGATAATAAACATATTGTTCCTATATAATTTTCAGTTGACTTTTACATATAATATTAATAAAATAATCACTATAACGCTCGAATATAAAATAAGGTCTTAAAATATAACCAAGTCGAAACCAGCACGACTCGGTCTTATAATCAAACATTTAAAAATACAACCTCTACTTAGGAAAGCATCTAAAATATATCTAAATATAATATATTTGTATATAATAAAAAAAATCGAGTGTCTGAGTTTTAGAGTTACATGCAAAAAACATGTGAAATAGTCTTAGGTAATATTTATTTTTCATTGGTCCCAATTATTGTCTTTATAATATTAAGGTCGTAAATGGGCGTAAGAAAGAGAATGGTAATGTTACTTCATTTCCATATTCTTTTTTTTAGCTTGACGCTGTATCCCGTGTATAGCAGGATAGGCAGAGCGGTCCCAGTGTTCAATTCGAATCGAGACATTGCGTGTTGAGCGGCAGAACTCCACGACGCGCTTAGTCTTGCAAGTGGAAATAGAACAAACAAGAGTTGCCTTTTTAATGAGACGCGATGCCGCTGCAATACTACGGCTTTAAATCTATTAAAAAATCTTCTTATTATTAAATTTAATCTGTTAAAAAACTATTAAATATAAAAATAGGGAACTACCAAACCTATAATATTTTTTTGGAACAATGTTTTGTTTTTTTTTAATAGCCTGATTATACAATGACAGGCGTAAAATAATCTGCCCTTGTCACGTATTGTTGAGAAAACACGAATGATATGAAACAGTATTTTTTGTAGGATATTATGAATGGACTGATGGACTGGTTCAAACTCCAAAACACAGAATATTTCATTAATAACCAATAAGCTGACTGAAATTATGGACTTGCCAAAAATAAGTAACCATATACAAATGGTATTAAATTTCTCTTTTTTATGCAAAATGTATACTATACTACTTTGTATACTTGCAAATTATAACGTTTTTTATTAAGATAGCATATCTCTATACGAAAAAATTAAATGTACAACTTAAATATTATTATGAAAAAGCGCCACATTAACTGGTTTTACTACTAATCAATAAAATATTTTGAAAAGAATAAAGTTTGAAGTATGCATTAACTATATATATTTTTTTTAAATATTAATTTAGATAAAATTATACAGTTTATTAAATGAAATAACAATTATTTCATCTAAAACTAAATTATGAAATCTTGAATTTGAATACTAACAAATATTACAAATCTGTATTTATTCTGCATTAATCATTGTATTTAAAAGAAACACTGATCTTTGACATAACATTAAAAAATAAAATTTCAATACGAGAATTAATTAATAATTCTATTACACGGTAGCCAACTAAACCTATTTTGATAAGATTTAAAGTTATATTGAAATTAAAGTTTTTTGGCAACCATTAGTTAGAAACACACTCAGTTATATTCACATTTTTTGATTGGCTAAACGAAAAAGTTTTGCATTATTTCATAGCTTGGAACATAAAACATTTATTCTATACACTCTTACGTATATGTACTTCTACTTATGTATAACTACTCGTTATATCGATATCCGGGGTTTTCCCAGGACGAGGTTTCACCAGTCGACGTCATCAGGCAGTCCTCCAGGGTAATCCCCGGTTAAGCAAGCGGTGCAATGACCTCCAACACCATCGCTCGGTGTCACCTTCATGTTATAATGTACCGCACTCACTAGACCTTCTACACTGAGGTATTCGAGACTGTCTGAGCCTGTTTTGGAAAATAAAATATTAAAATTACATAAAAGATGTGTCACGCATATAACATTATCATAATACGAGCATATATTTTTTTGTCTTCACCCCATGAGTAACCTGCCTATTGAGTAGCAGAACTGACACCCGTGTTTTGTCTAGTTTGCTAGAGCGAGGAAATGAAAATATTAAATGTTTAATTTTTCCGAGTTAGAATCGAACCCATAGCCGTCATGTTTACAGTCGTACGCTTGAGCACCTGCTGCTGCTGCTGTAAGCTTCCCTTAGACTGCAGCTACAACATTTAGATTCGGTGTTTGTCTTATTTAAATCGGTTCATTAATAAAAAAAAGTTATATCAATATAATGTATTTGCTTCGACTAAATTGCTACAAAACAATTTAATTATTGAATTGACTGCCACTTTACTTTTCAATGTATGGATGTTGCCTTTAAAATGATAATGTTATTAGAACACGGAAGTAATTCAC
The DNA here is from genome assembly GCA_000313835.2 of Heliconius melpomene melpomene. Lineage (NCBI taxonomy): Eukaryota > Metazoa > Arthropoda > Insecta > Lepidoptera > Nymphalidae > Heliconius > Heliconius melpomene. The sequence continues at coordinate 88,486 of HE669504.1, read as the reverse complement.
AATTATTTAGTTCTAGCGGGTGAATCCGCGAGCGGGCTAGTTTAAAATATGATTTACTTACCAACATGTTCAGCTAATTTGAAAGAATCCATTTTATTCGCGATAAGTTCTTCCCTAGTCGGTATGTTGATGCCCATGTAACATGGGTATTTGAGAGGTGGGGATGCTATCCTAATATGTACCTGTGAAAAAATTAAGTGAGATTTATAAAATTTTAAAACGTCAGAGACCGTAGAGACAAGAGAGTGATTGTAAACACGGCTGGTTGTAGGTTCGACTCACACTTGAGGAAATGAAATATTTAATATGTTCATTTCTTCATTCTGGTGTCGAGAGAAAGAGCGGCATTTAACACGCCTTTCGACGGAAAGATGAGAGAGGACAGCTGTAACACGAGACTCCCTTTGCATACACTTCTAATTGCTTGATACAGCGTGAAGAGATAAAAAGAAATAAAAATAAAATCAACTCACCTCAGCAGCTCCAGCATCCCTCAGCAGCTTTATAATAGGTCCAATAGTGTTTCCTCTCACAATCGAGTCATCTATAAGCACGATACGTTTTCCTCGCACGTTCTCGGAGAGGGCACCAAATTTCTTAGCGACCCCAAGTTGACGTAGGCGGGTTGAGGGTTGAATGAAAGTGCGCCCCACGTATCTGTTCTTGCAGAGCACTTCCATGAATGGTATTCCAGACTGGCGAGGAAAAAATATATTTATTGGTTAATACAATTATTTTTATTAATGAGAACAGTGTCCTAGCACTAGGTTCTCAGGTTCCTTCAGCTTAACCTCATATATAAGAGATGCAGCGTGAAGCCAAAATCAATAAGAGTACCTGTCTAGCATAACCATGTGCAGCAGCGGTTCCAGATTCGGGCACGGAGGACACGATATCGGCGTCTACGGGCGACTCGCGCGCTAACATGCGCCCGCACTGTAGTCGCGCTGAGTACACCATTTGACCTGAATAGCAAGTATAACGAACATTTAATTGAAAAAAATTACAATGGTGAGTGAGTGAGTAAGTGAGTAAAGGAGTAAGTGATAACATGATGCGCCGAAATACCAGGGGTACATGAGTATGCAGGAAATATATACTTCATATATATCTTCATACTTCATATTATGAAGGTGATTCTTCAGATGCTACTAATCATTAGAAGACCTGGTACTTCTCTGCAGCGTGTACCACCAACTGTACTTTAGATATAGTGTCAAATAAGGCCAACTTTACTTTAGGGTGCTCCACCAGACATCCCAGTACTACTTGGATGAGCAGGAGGCAACTAATATCAGCAAATACACATGCATGCATAATCCTAGAATGGCAGCAAACACCTGGTTTATGGTGTATCATGGAGCATATTAACGACAAATTAAAGGAAAATTATAGTACCGGTATTGCGTTAATAGATAGTATATGTATAGATAGAAGTGCTTTTGCTAGAAATTATTTTAATGCATCAATACCAAATTGTGCACTTACCTTCAAAGATACTGTCGGCCCTCGCAAAGTAAACATATTCGAAGATGCAGAAGGCCTGGTGCTTGCCGGCGGGACGCTCCACCACGTCGACAGTGCGAATGCCGTGCCGTGACATTTCTACAATCTCGCCTGGTAACACTTCTCTCACGTAGCGTGCACCTGGAGGTGATGATAATTTTTCTTTTAAGATTTATTCTTAAAAGTATAATACCGTATAGTGGGTTGATTAACGTGATAAAACATGACTATGTTTTATCACGGTTTGATCGGGGAAGACTTTCTCCGATCAATATAACAAAACATTTTTTGTTAATTCAAATCAGTTGTAGTAACCCAATAAGAGTAACATAATATACTCATCATAGTCTTAGCGATAGTAATAATATTTTTATAAAAATGTATTGATATCTATTTTATATTCACATTTTTAATAACAAAAAAAATTATTACAATATTTACAATGTCATGTGCATTTATAATTGTACTCAACAATTATGTAAAAGTAAACAGTAAACATTCACACAATAACAAACTGATAAGATTATTACTTGTGGGAAATTTTTGCTACACTACTGAAGTAAATAATAATAAATACCGATATAGAGTTACTAAGAAATAACAAATCCATTCTATATCAATTTATTATTTTATTTATATATTAATGTGATAAGACAGTTCTACAATTTTAGGCTTTCAGTTTGCGTTTATTTAACTGAATTAATTGTTTTGATTTCGGTTTTAATTCCGACCTAGAAGCCATTTTAAAAAATATACCTTGGTCTGCTAAAAGTTATTGTTATATTATAACCAAATTATATAAAAACTTTTCATAAATTTTAATATATTTGTAATTTTGACAAATAAACTATGTTACTGTAAAGTTTAATCAAAATCCATTCAATAGTTATTGCGTAAAATTGGAACAAACATCCATCCTACAAAATTTCATATCAAAATATTAGTAGGATAAGATAAAATTATCGGAAAATTGAAAATCTACAACGAAAGTTACTTTAATCAAAGAACAAGAAATCAATAATCACAAAAAATACACATAAATACAAAAATAACTTACCAATAGAAAGGAAACCGCAGGATTCTGAAGACACCACCCAGCCTTCGGCTTTGTCTTCTAAACCATTCTTCGCACTACCATTCATAAGGACTGTCAATATTAATACACTTATAAGTCTTTTTAGTTCTATTAAATCTATTTAAAACATACTTTATTTTTATTCCATTATTAAAGCATGTTCATATACAGGGTGGAAGAGGCAGCGCTTCTTTTATTGAAACTGCATATAGGGTAATATATTTCAAACCCACACCCAAGAAATTAAACAAGGTACCTCAACAGTTTGGACGTAGGATTTTTTTTTCATTTCACGATTTTTATCCATACCTGTATTTCGTGTGACGCACACATACGTGTGCGACGTTTCCGATTTGACAGGTAAGTGTGTGCGTGCCTATGTTATACTTTACAAATGGCGTTTTATTTTAAAACGATAATTTTATTATTTATTTTGTTTGAAAAAATAACTTTTTCATTTTTGGGAATTATTTTTTCTCCGAATTATATTAGGCTTTTATAGAGTAGTTAAAACTGTGGTTTCATTTAAAGTGGTGCTGACAATTCCACCCTGTATATGCTTTTTTAATTTAATTTGGCAGCAAACTTTACTCATTCACATTCACATACTTTATTAGTTATTAGGCCATCCTTTTCTTTTTAAATTAAAAAGAAAATTATAGCACTATTAATTTTTAAATTAAAGAAATATAATATAATGTTCATGCACAAGTTTTTTTTTATACATTTTGTAGCAAACTTTACTCTTTCATGTTATAATATGTAAGTTCAAAGACAAACACACATGCCAATTAAACAATTACCCAATTTTAACATGTTGGTAATAAAAAAATTAAACTAATGATGATGAAATTTATAGTTAGTTTCAAAATACGACAAAAAAAGATACATTACTTATAAGGATGGATAATGATAAAAACATGGATTCTTCATACTTTGTTTCATTCATTCATGCATTCCCTTATAGTTTAATAGGGGCATTGTTAATCACATTTAAATGAAATAATGATAAAGTGTATGTCATGCATTACCCGTGGCATGCTTCGATGATGATGATTTGTAGACATCTGAAAGACCACATTCAATGATAACATTATTTATTATTATGATATCGCTAATTGATACCTCCAGAATTCTGCGAAAAATGAGGATAGGAGTGTCTTAACAGTAGGTTCCTTCTGCCTACCGTGCTGCGGGATATGCGTAATGCTGATTTTTATATCGGTAATTTACATACAAGCGTGCGACTGTAAACGCGACAGGTTGTGGGTTCGATTCCCACTCACTCCGGTAACGAGGCCGAGCGCTGCGTTGAGTATTGTATCGGTCATTTGATACAAGAATGACGTATTTGCACAGTATGAAAAATAACAAGCCGTAGTCAAAGTTTTTTAAATAGTCTTTACATATAACTATATTGTATATATACTTTTCGAAAAAAAAAATGTCATTACGACATTCTTGCGCCATATGAGCGATATAATAACATTTGCTAAAGTTTAGATCCATTTTAAATACTATGAGTTATAAGGGGTCATCCTAAATTACGTCACACATTAAGAAGGTGGAAGAAGTCGACATCTCGACGAAGTGTGACAAGAAATCCTAAAATACAAACGTAATTTCGAAACAATTTATTTTAAACCATCATATAATTCGTGTGACGTCATTTATTATTTATTACGACCAGAAACAGGAGAATAGTTCTAGTATGACTGTAAACGCAACGATTGTGGAATCGATACTCAGAAAAATTAATTATTTTCATTCCTTTGATCTAATAAGCAGACCAAGCACCACGTTAAGTTCCGCCATTCAACATGGAATATCTCTAAAATTGCTAAAATGAATTATTATTAAAATATATAAAAACAATACATACATGATGATCCCAGAGGCAGTATCTTGCCGAGGCATAGTGGCCTATTCCCATACGGATCTCGCACAGCATATATTTTGTCTTTGAGCATTATCACCAACGAATAACTTAGAGGAGCCAGCCTGGAATTGAATATAATGTATTTTATTATTTTGTATAAAAACAGGAAAACTGATTCACAGAATTAATTCAAAGAATAGAATCAGAGAAGGATTTATGGATTTCTCTTTTAGGGATGTAATAATGGTAATAAAGAATAACATAAGAAATTTATCTACATATTTATGTGTATTTACATATATTTTTTTTACATAATTGTATTAAATTCAATTTAAACAAACCTCATAAGATTATTAATTCTAGCAGGCCAGTCCGGTCCATTGTTTTCTCCCTCTGGTGGGTTCAGGCAAAGTGCTTGTGTGATAAGCTCAGAGTCTGAATGAGTTGATAATCCTACACCACGGCCCAATACCTGTTTAAAACGTTAAATATTAGAAAATAATGGAAATTGGATAGACGGTTTTGAATCAAAAAGACCAAAAAGCTGGTACAAAATTCTGCTACGTCCAAAATTGTAATACAGGAATTTACTAAGATATTTAAATAAAAAATACTAATATTTCGTTTGTTAAATTCTAATAGATTTCGACCAAAAAATTAAAACTATTAAACCATTTAAAAACCCACACTACCCATGTCTTTATAGTCATGGAAAGTATGGCTTTTGCTGTATCACATCCATTTTTAAAATAATACAATAAGCTGTACTTATAGTACATTCGACGAGTCGTGGCCTCCTCATAGTTTCCTGAACTTAACTCGAGAAGACAATAATCAAAAGTAAAATAGAATCTTAAAATCAAATGTACGCAGCCATCTACAGCTAACTAACAAAACGAGCTGACTCTCAAGAAAGTACTCTTTCTCTTACCATCTTACGCAAACTGCTACAATTAACAAGTTCCCCGTTGTGTGCCACCGCGAGCTCCCCGTGCGCCGTGTGTACTACAAACGGCTGACAATTCACTTCCTCTGACGCCGCTGATGTTGAATATCTGTACAAAATATTAAATAAATAATATACGTTATTGTGTTTGTTATTATTTAAGCTAATTTTATGTGCTTTAAAAGAGAACATGTGATGTTCACTACACCTTCAAAAATCTTTTTTGTCGTTCTTTCTTTCGTCACTCATTCCTTCGACGTCTCCAAACCAGCTGAGCACGTTCTTCTTCATTCCCACCGTGCCATCTACATCTATCTCTATCTTGCGAATTCAGCGCAGCTGACTCCGCATATTCTTCGAAGGAATTACATCTTCTCATCATTCGTCTTTCTTTCATTCTTTAATGCCCACGTTCCGCTGCCGTGTAACAGTGTCGGTACCAACACTCCATTGGATAACGTGCAAACGTTAGCGATTGGCAAACGTGCAGCTGTGCTTCTATATGCGGATTATAATGCGAAGCTAATAAAAATGAAGTTGTTAAAACTAACCTCGTATGACCAATTCCAAGGTTGCCTTTCAGTTTTTTCATGGCTTCATCATTAAATATGTTGTTGATAAGCCCCATGCCCTTGTGTGTGTTGAAGGTGCGTGCGCTCTTGCCCTCTGATGTCACTATACCCGCCGATTCTTGTCCTCTGAAAAGAAAAAACATATTTATATACATATAGAGACTGACCTCAAGTGGATCAAGTTATGTTTAATAAATTTTTTTTATTAAATTAATGGTTTACTCTTTTTTGGATATACACAAGTTGTCCAGGTATATATTTTGAAAATATGATAGAGAAATATAAAATAAAATTAAATACAGTGAAATTTGTACCAACTAAATATGGTACCGTGTACAAATCTAAGAGTAATAAGGCTCTTCAATTTCACAAAATTGACTAGCCCCTTAACTTTTTAAAATACTGTTTATGTATTGCTATCAAACTTCGGGAAACGACTGACGTTGATAATAAGAAATATTTATTTCCTAAATAGAATTTTTTTCATTCTTTTTTTTTTTAATTACAAGTAAAGGTTTACGAGTTTCGAAAGCTTTAAATTTTACTAAAGTAAATAACATCAAGCGACAAGAAAATTATATGCATTAAGCACATCATAATGTTTAAACGAATATTTCAATTTTAAAAAACATATCTACAAAATCACGAGTTTCGATTGTATTCAATTTCAAACAAAAAATATCAAACGAATTACATCTATCTAAGTTACCACTAGTTTAAACCTGTTTCAAATAAATTATTAAATTTATCTTCAAATTATTATCAGTGTCCGGTTCAAGTAATGGCAACACTATCTGAGATGAATTGAAATCGCCCTTGACATGATAAAACAGTATTTCAGTTTCTAGAGATCGTTTTCGTAATTTAATCATGTTGTCCAACATTGTATTATAATTTAAGAATCGATTGATATGTATTTGAGTGACTTTTATTAAATATTTTTGATTAATTTAAAAAAAAAATCTACAACATTTTTAGACAGATTTTTAAATTATCATATTCTGCTTAGTAGGTATTTTATATGAACATTATCTTAAGAACTATCAGATTTTATGTGAATTTACATGTAATATTACTAAATCGTTGACACCATAAAATTTGTGTAGTTTAGTTGTTTCATACAAAATGTTTAAATACGTCATTTATATTTATGCTCAAATGTATGTGAATATATTTTTTTTAGGCCAGTCGTGGTGCTGAGTCAATCAACAATGTACAAGCAATCGCACGATTGTAAACGCGACAGATTGTGGGTTCGATTCCTACTAAATGAAATATTTAATATTTTCATTTTTCACGGTCTGCCGCGTTAACTTCTGCCGCTCAACACGTAATATTTCGAGGACATGACGGAAGTAAGATGTGGAGAACGGAAATGTCTTATGGGTAACGGAAGGGTACCTTAATACTAGGTTTCCAGGTCCCCTTTAACAAACTTGTTATGTACGGGATACAGGGTGAAGCTAAATTTATACCAAACCCTCGTTACACTATTGGTGTGTCTGTCTAAGCAAGACAGGTGTTAGTTTTAACCTCTCTGGTCCGGTTGAGAAGCTGGGTGCAACCACTTAACAAATTGCCTGTCGCAAAGGGCCGCGATTTCCTTTGTTACAAGAGCTGTAGGAAATAGATATTAAATATTTCATTTTCTCGAGTAGGAATCGAACCCACAAAAGTCGCGTTTACAAATGCACGCTTGAACGAATGTCACTAAACCTTTTAAGGACTTCACTCACATTTAATTAATTTGCATTATTATAATATGCGTTAAGTACAAGTTATCTACTTGTATGAATTGATAACCTGCACCATGACCTACGATAAATAAAAACGTGTTCATCTGGTGATGGCTATCGCGTGTATCCATATCGCGAGAAACATTTAAATACTGGTAAAATAAAAATATGCGTATTATTGGGACTTTATTATTACTATTTCTTTTGATAGAATAATTTAAATTCATCACGCTTATTCAAAATTATAATATTTAATTTTTCTCGGTTAATTATTATAAAAATAATTTTAATTAGGAATTATTGAAGTAATTATAATACACGATGTTTGTAAATTCAATTCATGAAATTTTAATTTATATCTAATCGCCGTAATTTTTGAGCAATGTGGCTGAAAGCCACTAAAAGCACCCACCACGCAACATTTCCCATGGGGCTCAGGAGAAGAAGAGCTCACTCAGGAGAAGCCGCATAATATTATATGAAATCCTAAGTCCAGTCGTAGCTGAGGGGTACAGTGTGACTGTAAGCGTGACAGGTTGCGAGTTCGATGTCCACTCTAGTAAATTAAATATTTAATGAGATATTTATGCAATGCTTCCAGAATTTGGGAATTCGAAAATGAGGAATTCGAAAACTTTATGTCTTTACATTAGGTTTCCTCTGCCTGCCCTGCTGTGCGCGGGATAGAGCGTGAAGCTGAAAAAACCCTACCTGTGTTGTAACGCGACCAGTCCAAGGCATATTACTTGACCGACGTCCACTTGCGTTGGCCAGTCACCTGTTCCTATTGCACCGAAAACCCCGCATTCGTGTGTCAATCCTGCAAAAACAATAATAAAAGTATATTATCTAAGACCTAAAGTAAGAAATATATATGCTATAGATACTAGTATTTTTCCCTCAGCTAAACCTTAATTATCGTGTAATATACTGTTAAAGTAAATACAATATATCTTTTCTTATTTTAAAGAGTTACTTAACCGTTCGATTTATCTTGCAAAATCTGGCTGATGCAAAATAATACTTTTGCGCCAACGCTTTACAATTACTTTAAAAAAAAATTTTGTTAAGTTATAAGGAAAAAATATGATATAATATTGGTATATAAAAAACCCATTGCTAAAAATTAACAATGACGAAATTCCAGAGATCGGAATAAAATTAAACTAAAGTCTCAAGTTCCGATAAGAGGAACTTATTAAATAAACACTCTAGCAACAATCTTCTAATACTTATCTATTAGAATTTACAATCGCGTCAGTCAGATAAGTGTTAGTAAGCTTGACACAATTGACGCTTTTTTGACCTACTTACATGCTTGCTTTTATTATTCGCGTAACATGTAAAAAATGTTATCGGCATAGAATGACATGAAATATGCTTATTGCGATTATATTTAGAGATTTATAATTTAATTTTACGCATCTGATTTTTTTTACCTATAGGTTCCCAGTCATGTCACCGAAAAAAAGTATTATTAATTATTATTATGTATTAAAAATATTAACAACTCCATTGCAGGAACAGGACAGGAGCCCAGCCGTGGCACAGGGGCACAAACTGTGACTGTAAACGCGACTGGTGTGGGTTCGATCCCCACTCTAGGATATGAATTATTTAAATTTAAATTTCCAGTGGTAATAGAGGTAGGTGGAGACGTCGGTTGACCTTTGAAACCACAGTATCATAGATACCGGAAGAAAGTCACGTAAAAAGCCTGAAGACCCCCGGACGAGGCGAAAGAGCTATGTAGAGACCGTAGCGTTTCTCTCGGTCCGTTCTCTCTGACTTTCCCGCTAGGGATAAAGCGTGAAGCTAAGTTATTTCCATTTCTTAGCTCTGATGTCGAGACAATGCGCAGCGTAGAGTTCCGCCACTCAACACGCAAGGCCTTCAAAATTCGGCGGTAAGTGGGGAACAGAGTGTATACGTGTGAATATAAAAAAAATGTTACACTTATGTGTAGTATCTACAATTAAGATACTTAGCTCTACAATTATCAGAAGAGTCTCTCGACTGTTGAGTGTCTCTGAAGTGGCTAAACTCAACACCGTGAATTATTTCATCAAATCGGGACAGTTACATGCTATGAAAATATTGTATCGCCATCAGCAACAAACGCATGTTTATATATTTAAGCAAATTGAACGACAAGAAGTGGGTCAGAAAATAGTGTTATAATTATATCATATTTTTTACATTGATTGACATATGATGAATATATAAAAAAACAAGAGGTTGTCATGGCACAGTGACAAAGCCTGTGACTGTAGCACGTACAGGTAGTATTAGTTGTGGGTTCGATTCCCACTCGTTGGAATCAATTATTTAATATTTTTCTTCCCTCGTTCTGGTAACAAGATGCAATGTCTCGAAATTCGGCGGAAAGTCGGAAAATAAAAATAGTATTACATACCTGATGACACTGCTCCCCTTCCATATCGCTTACTCTTCACCCTGACTTCACTTTGTGTTTTGTCGCATTCGCAATTACTGTTCATACTAAGTCTGTTCATGGGCTCCATTGTTTCTCCTACGCAACATGGTGATGGTCCTGCGGGACCCTCCATGCTTTTCTGCAGAAAATTATCATAAAAATTATTCATATGAAAACATGAAAAACTTACACTATATAGTAAAAGTAAAATTATATAGTTTTATTACAGTTATTAGAACGCCATTAAAGGAAATTGTAAGAATAACGAGTGAGAAATGGAACAATAATGAAACTCAGTTCTTCTTCACAAGGTCTTTAACATTAAGTGATATTTATATAATTACAATGGTGTACATGAAATAAAATATCATTAAAATTATTAAATACTATTGTAATAATAATAATAAATTACATTTTCTATATTAACAATTGTATCATAAAATTCAATAGTTTATCTGTACTATTACTATGTATACAAATCGTTAACTAATTGAGTACTGTATTCAATAAGCAAAATAAACTTACACAATCAAATTCAATATTAATTTATCTAAAAATGTAAAGTTGAAATAAGATAAAAAATATATATGAAATCCAAGCAGCAATCACGTCTCACTAGACCAAAGGAACTAAACAAGTGGAAGTAAGATATCAGCGCGCAATTATATTTGGCACAAATAAGTTTACCGAATTTAATAATAAAATAAATGATAAGCTAACATAACATTTCCTATTTTGTGATGCTGACGACGAATTTGACCAAGAAATGGAGCTAAATGGGTTATTAAGTCGTCTAAATTGAACGTCACTAGTGAAGTCATTAAAGACATTGTTGAACTAAATAAAAGATCTACGTCAAAGTAATTTATCTTTTTTTTTATAGTTAACAGTTTAAATGGCTATTTACTTATTTATAATCTAGATATTAGCTAGGTTATCCATTTCGTTGTTTATTTATGAGAAAATGTTTTTGCAAATAGGTCGTTTCAGAAATACCAGTTAACAGACAAGTGCGATGAAAAGGGTCCGGAATCCTTAAATTTATTTTATCATCATGTTTCAAAACATTAGAAAAGAAACTCTTTAGAACTTCATGGATTCACTACGGGGGTACCAGAGAGCAATGCCTGTGGCCCAATTGTCATTGACAAACCCTGGACCATTTCATAAATGCTTGTATTAACACTGGCACCGAGAGGCCGAACTCTTTTCTTTATTTTACCAAATTTGAAATGATTTTGATAGTGCCATCTCCGAAATATATTCTAGATAAGAACTGATATTATAGATTATAGAAAAACTTTAGAAAAATTCTGGAAACATTGCGTGTTGAGTGGCGGAACACAACGCCGCGCTTTTAAGAGATCTGATTAATAATTAATGAAAAAGAACAACATCACCAAATTATTGTCGCCTTCCTAAATACCTATGTACAAGGGGCTCATGAAAAATAAGAAAAATATAGATATAGTTAAATTGTAAATATTCATGTAGATAGATGTAGAAATGATTCTAGATGTTTTATATTTAATTTAAATATGTTTATTAAATTAAATAAATAATCAGCAAATCTACCAAAGTCTATAATTAACACAATATGTAAGCATTGCTAAAAATAATATAGCCTAAGCAAAAGTTACGAAAACAACGCACAGAATGTTATTATGAACTTACACCCTAGTTTAAGCAAACATGACGAAATTTGAAATAATAGAGCGATCGCAATCTACAATATATTTAATACAAGCTTGTAAATAGTTCGCAATTCTCGTTGATATGTCGTCACCCCCCGGTGCTGAGCCGCAGGGGGTCAGTTTATCGTATGACATTACAAGTATCTTTCCACAACACCATCTATAAACAAATGACCGATAAAGTAAAGTCTCTGCATAACAATATGTACGTAAATATTATTACATATATCATTAATATTGTGTTTTACTAATATTTTTTATTATTTTTAAGCTCTCTGACGTAAAGACCTATTTTTTTTTAAATATTAAGTAGAATTGTTTGTCACCCATATTGAATAACTATGCCAAATATTAAATTACTGGACTTTCAAACTGACACGTGTTTGGCTGCTAAGAGATAAAGAAATTATGTTTAAATATTTTTGTATTGTAGATACATTTTATAAAATGCCAAGTTTTATATTTAAGTAGTGGCGACGCAGGGCCACATGCGTGTGACTGTAATGCCACAGGTTGTAGGTTCTATTCCCACTCGAGAAAGTAAAATATTTAATATTTTCATTTTCTGTACTCTGGTGTCAAACAAAAGCGCGGCGTCGAGTTCCGCCACTCAACACGCAATGCCTCCAGAATTCGACGAAAAGTGGGGAGCGGAGTGTCTTAATACTAGGCACCCTGTGCCTATCCTACTAGATGCGGGAAACAGCGTGAAGCTAGTAAAGTAATCCAAAATTCGACGGAAAGTGGGGAACGACTGTCTTAACCCTGGATTCTCTCTGCCTACATTACAGTGCGCGGGATACGTCGTGAAGCTAGATTGCTTTAGAATGTCCTGTCAATGCCCTTTAATTGACAACGATTGCGATAGTACAAACATAGGAATGTCTGTTGAACCAATGGTCAATCTTGCTTATATAACTTGTATATTATCTAATGATAGACAGATGAAAGGAAAATTTCAATATGATAACTGTAACGAGGTTGTGTTGACTTAAAATAATTATTATAAACAAACATAAACGACTTGTTCGCGTAATCTGATACTACAGTCGTTGTGAGTTATAAGCCATATCTAATATTTAAAATAAAAACTTCGTTTACAACAATGGATTCTAGATGACATAAATCAGTGGAAATAAATAAAAACGGGAAAGACAAAATAGTAAGTAGTAGAAAAATGAAACTATAAAAAATAATAATATAAAACCAAAAAAAACTAAATAGGCACATACCACATATTTATAAATAAATACATATATAAATAAATAAATACATATTCCATATAATATAAGCATATTTTGCATGTATTTTATTTATAGAGATTTACGAACAAGGATATTTTTTTTAACTTTTTTACCGTCCCCAAAGACCTTTGCTAACTTACATTATCAGTTTTTCAATTTAATATCACTAGCAAAAACGGATTCTTTGTAGTGTAATTAAGATTAGTACAATATATATTAAGTAATTAAGACGAATACGTATCTCGCTAAGATTAATAATTATTATTTTTCTTACAAGTTTTAATAAAGGCCATTCGTGACGCAAGGGCACAAGGTTGTGGGTTCGATTCCCACTCGAGGAAATTAAATATTTATTATGTTCATTTCTTCGCTCAAGTGTCGAAGCAAAGCACGCGTAGCATAGCATCCTCGATTTTTTTTGGATTATAACATGTAGTTTCTGAGATTAGCACGTTTATCCATAGAATGCAAGCAACAGCTTTTACACCTCAAACACTGGGAAATCAAACATATAAAGAGTTTAGGAATAAGTAAAACAAAAACTTATTTTTAATAAAGCCGGGCCCGGCTCGGCTGCTGATTTAATATTTATTATCACTTATTTTTTGTTGTATTTAATACAACAAAGATATGTGGCAAGTAATAAACATTCTTTAATAACGAAATATAATTAGACTAAACTCCTGTTTATTATTTATATAAATTTAAAAATAAGTAATAATATAGTTATTTAAATTAAAAAGCCGTAAGCCGATTTCTCACAAGACAAATATAATAAGGGACCTCCAGTATAGTAAATAGTACATTATCTCTAACTGGAAGAACCTATAAAATTAACGACAGGCCACACTAAATGGGGCAATAACATGTTCGCCCGAGCCGTTATTGATATCGATATATATTTGTTTACGTACGAACTGACACAAATATTATTTTTCACTGACATCTATTGCATCATGTCTTCTTAAATAAAAATATTTACTTCAAAACATATTAAGTAAGTATGTTTATATTTTAAATATTTCGTTAGTATTTTTGCCAATTCTTGCTATCTTTTTCCCGCATGTAGTTTAATCCTCGTTTTAAAATCATTATTCGTAAGAAACGCAACATACATTCTGTCACCAATAAATTATCAATGCTCTCTTGAAGCTCTTTGTTAGCATTACTTAGATTAGTACTAGTTAGATTATTACTACTATAAAATTATTTTTACCAATAAAAAATAAATACCATACAATACATACATACAATAAATACATACAATTTTATATTTTACATATGAGTAGCTAGAGAGAAGGACCAACTCTTGCTAAATATTATGTTGTTACTATTTTCAACCATATAAACAAAGAAATAATATAATATTTTATGTATTTCTTTATATGGTTATAAGTAGTTAAGAATAGCAATCGCTATGTAACATAATTTTTTGGATAACGGATGGGCCAATGGATAAAATAAATTTTATACTAGTAATATTTATTATACACATAAATATGTGCATAATAATTATTAAGCATTAAGAACCCAGACCAGAAGATAAAAAAAGAAGAATCTATATTATATATTCTATAGAAAAAGAAGAATATATATTCTTCTTTCTCTTATTGTATGTATCTTCTACAGATTTTTGTAAAGTAATAAAAAAAATTTTAGCTGATGAGATGATAATTCAACAGGATTTAATATTTGATTTAGTTTTACATCCATCTTCCTCATTAAGCAAGGTAGGAAAAGGAAATATAGTGTTCAGACACTCCACTCTCCACATACAGTTATTGAGACAAATTTATTTATGTCTATTATTATTTAACAAATGAAAAAATATTTATTTATAATTAAGTAATCTAATCAAGAACTTTTTAATCACATGGGTACTGAAAAAACATTCATTATATAAATTATCTTATAGAATTGAACTTAACGTTATACTTGCAAATCAAAGAACTAAGCTACTATAATAAATATACAATATTTCTTACATTAATACATTAATTTAGAAAATTCACTTACAAGATATTATTAACCTATATACAATTTTTTAAGAGATATATTTAAATGTGGATTTTAAAAAAATAAGCAAGCACCAATAACAATATCTAAAATTTTAATGCTTATTATTATTTTCTCACATATTTTTGCGCATACAAATGGAATGAATGGTTTTAAAAAATCAATTACAATAGATTGTATATTTATTTATTTTTTCTCTCTATATTTAGTTGTCTGTTTAAAGTAAATATTTTATATAGAGATTAAAATATTTCATATATATTCAATAATTAATATAAGATAATTGAATAATTGATATAAGATTCAATATGTCTTTTTTACTTAAAATCAAAATGGTATTGCTAAAATTAATATTCAAAAAAATTGCCAGTCACTGATAAGGGTTGATGGGCAAAATAAATATGTTCTTATTAATTTAATTTTTATTTATATTTTTTTATGTAATAATAATGATGTGTAAAATACACATAATTATAATGAATTTTCCACATAATTATTAGTAAATAATATACTTTATAGAATGAGTTCAGAAAGTATGACATAATATCTGGACAAGTCAAAAAGAGGCTATATGATAGCAATGTATAAATAAACAATGAATGAAATCACCATTCAAATGAATGAACAGACATTTGTAGACAAATATAAGTACCTAGTACCTACAAAAAGCCATATTAAAAGATCTAACTCAATAATTAATTGACAATTCTGCGCAAAAACCACACCATGTGGACATTACAGCGAGTTAATGAAATATAACCGCAACGGTTACAAAATGTACTCATTGCAAAACTAATGTTTACGAAATAGAAGTTATCAAATTTCGTCGAGTTATAATTTTATTTACTTTTTGGCCTAACCTTAAATCAGCTGATTGGTTTTGTAAATTTTTCTAACAACAAAATAGCATGCACTTACCTTAGATAGGAAGAGTAGATTGCGCACAAATATAACCGGGAACTAATTCTACTTTATGTTAGTTACTTTATAAAAACAACAACGATAGAGAGGGAGCGTAGCGGAGCGACAAGTATCAAGAAATAATTGAATGTCTATACATAATTTGAATTTGAATTGAAAGAAACTTGCGCGTGCGACTGAGCTAGCGATTTGAGTGACTGAAATGGCTACAGATGTACTGCAACTAAGACTTCTCGATCTTTTATTTTTTTTATTCCTGTATTAAATAATGTCGAATATACTAATTATATTTTTCAAACTCTACGACGAATATTACATAAACACACAAAGCATTCCATTCTATATTTTCTTCCCAAATTCGAGACATTCTCAGTTGAGTGGCGAAACTCGACGCCCCACTTTGTTATACAATAGTGAAATGAAAATAACATATTGTCGAAGTGGAAATCGATCCCACAGCTATTGGGTTTACGGTCAGATGTTTTCTGCCTGAGATACAATTAATTGCCTCAATAGAAATTTAAATATCATTTATGAAATAGATGAAAACACAAACAACTAGAGAAGAGCATAAGGGAATGTATTTACACGAACATATTTTCGTGAACATATTTGATCTAGTTTCTTCATCAGTTTGGGAGGCACGATGCCACAGGCAGACATACACAACTGTACATACACCTATGAGCTCATACGCACATATACAGAAACAAATTTAGTTTCAGTTATACTCGTATATACCACTACAATTTTCAACATATTTCTTTTCAAGTATCAAAATTAAACAATATACGACCTAGCAAGTTGTTATCAAAAGAAGCTTAGCCGTCAAACAAGTACGTAGTAGAAGCACGTGGTCGTTTCTGATGCTGGTCTATACTTTATAAAGGGCACCCACTGCACGCCGGACCTGACGCGCCACACCCACTGTCCCAACAACCCGTTTATAATAAAACAATAAATTAATTATTGACAAAATGTCCTACCCGAAGGAAGGTAAGTCTCTTATATTCTATAACCCTACTAAATTATAAAGCATGCTCTGTCAATAATGCTGCTGTGAAGTTACGTGTTTTTAATTTGGACGTCGTACTACCGGCACTAATCTGCGTATGCGCAGTCTAAATATTTGTTTATGGCCTTGAATTGAAATGATGGATCTTTTTTGGTTAGTCCTTTATTGTATAGTCTATAATTTGTTATATGATGATAATTTTGAAACCTTGATTTTTAAGTGATAAACCATAGATTGTTCGTTAATTTTCTTAAATAATTTAAGTTATAAAATAGTAATTATCTCAACTACTTTTTAATATATTATTTTGTTTTGGTCTGTACTACATAGACATGAAAAAAAAATTATGATATTAAATCATTTATTGAAATAAAATATAGTATAGAATTAAATTAAGTTTATTAAAAAAAATCTTGCTATTTTCTTTTATAGTTGGCGGCTACAAACTTGGTAACCTTCTTATTGAGGGTAAAACCAAGCAGGTGTTCGATTTACCAGAAAATCCCGGGAACTGTCTTCTCTTGAACAAGGACAGAATAACTGCTGGCGATGGCGTCAAGGCACACACATGGAAGGCAAAGCTGCTATTTCAAACCAGACAAACGCTAAAGTCTTTGAAATCCTTAAAGCTGCTGGTAAGTTTTTTGCTGATAAAATGATATTTTACCGACTACGAAATTTTGAAATGTTTTAATTAATGGCGAAAGAGAAAAACATTGCTTATATCTATCGCGATCTACATAACAATGATATTATATTTAATCTAACGTATTAAATGGTTGTTTATTAAATCATGAAATATAAATAAAGTTTAAAATAAATATGATAGTAAGATCAATCCATGTATGGACTTTAAGGGGCCGCACAGTTCGTTTATGGACCGATCTCGGTCTGTTAAAATCTGTTAAGACAAATAATGCGAATATTCATACCATTTTTCTGGTCAAGTTTCCGTCCATTCGTGCATATGAGAATATTTTTTATAATAAAATATATTAACAGATAAAACGAACGTGACCTGCAATATAGTGCGAATCTCCCCTTAAAGTATAACGATAAAGTCTATTTGCACAACGCTCGTATCAAAAATTCAAAGTCGAATTTTAATTACGAGTTTGAATTTGAATTTAAGTATGTTCTTTTTGATCAATATTTTTAAAATTACGTTTTAAATTTTATTTTATTAGCTTTGTATTTTAAGGAAAATCTAAAAAATATTTAGATGAATAGCATTGGACTGTTCAAGAGACTACTTTAGTTAAATTTCAAATTAGTTTGCTGTTTGAATAGATTTGCTGAAAAAATTGAAGAGAATGTATGTTTTTAATGTTTTTTTCAACTCATTTTATTTGTGGTTGCCCCTGATATATTTTTATTGGTTTATGCTCATTTGCTCTGATAAGAAATTATTCCTTAGTTTATAAATGTTATAAAATTCATGCACATGTATAAATATAATATTTAAAATATTCTGTTGACTTTCATGACCTCAGTTGATAAATATAACACGTGATAAATTCTTATACGTAACTATTATGAAATATTCGCGAAACGTGAAATCATATTTTTATTATTGATATCTTGGTGTCAAATGGACTCTGGTCATTTTGATTACGGCAGATATTGACCTTTTGATTAACGTTCATAGCAAGATTTGGCTAAAATTTTACCTCTAAAAATATACGATGCTTTTATTGATATTTAAAATAAAATAAATAAATCTTATTGTGTCGCAATTACGTTTATTTGTTGTTGATTTCAAAATTTTTAATTACAGGACACTATTTCGCACAATAAAGTAATAACGCATCTTAATGGAAATATATATAAACTAGCGGACCCGGACGCGGCTACGCCTGCTTGAAATATAAGAGTATAATTTCTATAGAAATATAATTTCAATCTAGATGAAATGTTAAAAGTGACTATTATATCTATTTTCATAAGGATGAATATCAAAATGACGCGGTAACGAACGCGGTCGCGTAGCGACGCGACGGTTGTTATTAACATGGCAGAATAAATTGCATGTCAAATTAGAAAGTACTTTAATTTATTAGTATATATCTGTAATGTAATATTATATAGCCTATAGCACTTCTGAAGAATGCAGCTTTCATACAAAACAAAAACAAAGTAAATCGATCCAGTAGATCCAGAGATCTTAGCGTTCAAACAAACAAACAAACAAACAAACAAACAAACAAACTCTTCCGCTTTATTATATTATTATATATTATAATTATAATTATATATTATATATATAAATTATGACACTTTTATTTTTTAGGTGTCAAAACTGCCTTCGTAAAGATCGCTTCACCTACTGCGTTTCTTTCAAAGAAGTGTGATATGGTGCCCATTGAATGGGTAACAAGGCGTTTAGCAACAGGTTCCTTTTTAAAACGTAACCCTGGAGTACCTGAGGGATACCGCTTCACTCCACCAAAGCAGGAGACCTTCTTCAAAGATGACGCCAATCACGACCCACAATGGTCAGAGGAACAAATCATCTCTGCTAACTTCAACATTAACGGTCTTCTTATTGGTAAGCTAGTTATTAATTGTTATAATATGGTAATTAATTTATTCGTTTTTATAGTTCTAGGGTAGTCAAACTTAATCCCGTGCCGACTCAGTACGGGATTATTATAATAAAAAAATAACTACACTGAGGCCGTCGTGGCGCAGGGGCACAAGGGTGTGACTGTAACGCGATGGTTGTGGTTCCCCACTCGAGGAAGTGAAATATTTATTTACCTTTATATTTCCATTTCTTCGCTCTGGTGTCGAGGCAAAGCGCGGCGTTGAGTTCTGCCACTCAACACACAATGCCCCCAGAATTCGGCAGAAAGTGGGAAACGGAGTGTCTTAACACACTAGGTTCCCTCTGCCTACCCTGCTGTGTGCGGGATAAGGCGTGAAGCTACTAACTAGCTACACTAAGGATTTCCCCAAATTACTCTTTCCCTTGATGTGAACTTTTTTTGATACAATTTGACATGTTAAACCATTTTACAATGTATTTAAATAGAGAAAGAAAAAAAAAATAAAGTAAGACAAATTTATATAATATCATATTTTTATTTTTCACATTATTTTTAGGTGAAGATGAAGTAGACTACATGCGTCAAGTTACAATATTGGTCTTCGAAATTTTGGAAAAAGCTTGGGCTCTTCGTGATTGTGCGCTTATCGATATGAAGATCGAGTTCGGTGTTGACTCCGACGGTAATAATACTCAATATTTTTTTGTCTATTTTGTTAACTTTATACTGTGTACCTAATGTAGCATGATTCCTGTACTATTTCCACTGACCGATCACCACCTTCTGCCCAATTTACGAGGCATCACGTCTTGTTTTACCAGAGTAAGATAATGAAAATAATTCAAGCCCCCGAGTGGGAATTGAATACACGATGTACCGCTTTTACAGTTATAAGCCGTGCTACTTCATCACAACGGCCTCAATCCTTATCTAATTATTTCAACTGAAATCAACAACTTTCGATTTTAACTCTTTCCTGTTTTCTAGGCAACATCCTTTTGGCTGACGTCATTGACTCAGATTCCTGGAGACTATGGCCATCCGGTGATAAGAGACTGATGGTAGACAAACAGGTATTTCATATTTAAAAATATTAAAAATCATATGTAGCGTTTCGTTTTTACAAATTATCTAAAATTTATAAATTTTTTTCAGGTGTACAGAAACCTCGCAAATGTAACAGCAGCTGATCTTGATACAGTAAAACGTAACTTTGCCTGGGTTAAAGATCAACTGGACCATCTCAAGCCTAACATTCATCACAAAGTTGTCGTGTTCATGGGCTCCCCTGCCGATCAAGAGCACTGCCAAAAAATTGCTAAAGGTATGTAAGAGTATTTTTATTATATTGAGTAAAAGAAATAAACGTTGAATTAATATTATAAATTATTGTTTTAAATATTCATAATTCATTCAGAAATTTACAAACTTGTAAAAAAGAGTTAATAAAAAATTCTGGTCAAAATTAAACATGTAAGCTAATTGTTTATGAACTTTTAAATAATTTTAAAATTTCAAATACTGTTAGGGAATAATTGGCATATGAATATGTTTGTATTTTAATAAAATGTTTTAAAAATTAAGAAATATTTTTCAGCTGCACGTGAACTTGGCTTGGACGTAGATCTACGTGTTACCTCGGCTCACAAGGCCACAGAAGAAACTCTTCACATTATGCAGCAATACGAGGATACCCATGGTGCTTTAGTTTTTATTGCAGTCGCTGGAAGATCTAATGGCTTGGGACCTGTTTTATCTGGCAACACTTCGTACCCAGTTATAAATTGCCCACCACCTTCCGATAAGCTCGTACAGGTATTTATTATTAACTTTTAATGCTTAAATAAATTCTTTGTCAATATTTATGTATATTGGTGTTATTATTAATATTTTAGAATATCATCTTCAAAATCTTTTAATATACACAGACACTATTTCACATTCTTTTTAAAAAAAATTAAAAAGCTTCTATTGATGGTGGGATAAGAGGCAAAATCTTCTTCCAACAGCTAAGCGATAACATCTTAAGAGGTTGATCAAGGCTTTACAACATTATGGTTATAGTTCATTATTTTATTTTCAGTATTGTTTTAATAACACAATTTATAACAAATCTTTTTTTTATTACAGGATATTTGGTCATCTCTATCGGTACCATCTGGTTTGGGTTGCGCAACTGTCATTTACCCGGACAGTGCAGCCCTCATGGCAGCTCAAATTATAGGATTACAAGACTATCTTATATGGGCTCGCCTTAGAGTAAAACAGCTGGAAATGGCCGCCGCCCTTAGAGTAGCCGATAAGAAACTCAGAAACCTTAAAGTCTAAGTGTTTTTGTTGTTCCATTAAATTGTGATCTTACTGTTAACTGTCTGTGTGTGCAGTATTTGATGAAATCATAGAAATAGAAATTCTATATTTTAAAATTTACTTTGGAAATCTCACATTCCATCAAACGTTTTAATAAAATACGTTTTTTTACCATTTTTTGTTTTACTTCAGTTAGATCGTCTACATGTTATTTATGTTTAAACTTTTACAATTTCTTAAATATATTTTAATATTATTCAAAAATAAAATAATTTCTCGGAAAAGTATCAACATTATTTACATTATGTAGGGCTCACTATACTATTTAGACTAAGTAGTAAAAAATCTATTCTATATTTTGTAATGATTACAGTTTTAGAACTACGCTCTTATGATAATATTAAATTACAATATAGATACCTGACGTACCGCAATTAATCATAGTTTTTCAGGCAGTATATGACAGCATTTTGCTGGCAACACTGCACTGCGTACTGCTTATTACTAAACTAAAATGTCACTGTCATCCATCTTTCAAAGAAGTCGTATCGCTGTGAACTGCGGTATATATAGTGTAAGAATATCTAAAAAGTTTATTTATACACACAAAATGAGTGAGAAACCAGCAGAACATGTAAATACAAATGGCTTCGAGACTAAAACACCGTTCCTAATTGGAGTTGCTGGCGGTACCGCTAGTGGCAAGGTCAGTAGAGATATCAGACAATTATTGATTATTGTATTGATTTTCTTTCTATAAGAATGTTACGCAATTCATTGCGGGTCATAAATACGTATATAATTTATTTGTAAGTTTATTTTAAGATTCGTATTTTTAGAAGAAATATATATATTTCATCTTTCGTTTAACTGTAATGTGCTCTAACCTCGAATAACAAGCACATCCCAAATAAACCTCCATTGCTTGCAGACACGGTTCAAAACATTTTGCTTATTGCTGTACTCTATTTGTGTCAGACTAAAATGGTCAATAGCTGAGAATGAAGGCAACAAATTTTTAATTACATATACAATTATGATTCCTTAAAAATATTTTACTGATAATGTAAATATTATTACACTTAACCTAGATAAAAATATGATTGAAATGTTTGAAATTGAAGTTATTATTTTCCTCTGGTTCTTTTACTTTTAACAATAAAGATATTCATAATAAATTTATAATACTTACTCAATGATTGGTAAATACCTCGATGTATTATTTCAGTTTTGTATAACTATATAATAAAATGGCAACAGATATTATTGATTTATTATTAAAATATGTTTTATACAATACAATTTTTATATATTGTTATTTTTTAATTTGAAAAAATAAAACTAAGATCATTATTATTCCACAATATAAACTAATTAATTCCCCAAGTGGAACCCACAACTGCCGCATTTGCAGTGCTGCTGTGCCACAGTGGCTGTTTACTTAGCATTTATAATGCTAATAATTAATTATCATAACATTTAGTCTATCTTATCTACATAGTTATTACTGGTATCTACTTAGTTATTTATGTTTTATATACTTCAATATGTGTTTGATTATTCTAATAAATAAATAAGGATAAATAATTAACATAATTAGAGTAATAAGTTAATAACATCTTGTTAGTTTGGAACAAAAAATGCCAATCTAAGTAAGACTGTGGCCTTGGTAGGGATTATTTTGACTTCAATTTGCACTATGAGCAGAAAGTCAGCTTCCTATCTCTACTGTAGTATGATAAAAAGCTTTGAGTTAGAAGGTAGGCTCATTTTGCCTACCCTGCTGTTTGCAGGATAGTGTGTGCATTTGAAATAAAAATGGAGATTAAGATATAGAAAAATATATATAAATACTTCTACTTCACATTACATACATGACTAGGATGTATAAACATAGCTCTCTTGCTAAATATAAATTCAAATTTGGCAATAGATGTTTTAAATATTTATAAAGAAGACATATAAAAATTTTAATGTAGCAACCCTGGAAATTGTTCAAGAGCTCTGACCAAATAAGCCATACATTCTCATCAAGCTATGTGATTGATATGAAATTAAGACAGAATATACATTAAGACAGAAAAAAATTTTAAATGTTTATTATACATTTCAGATATTGTGTTTATTTCTGCCATTATGTTAAATAAAATTTATTTTTAAACAGTCAACAGTATGCCAAAGAATTATGGAGAAGTTGGGTCAGCAACACAAAGAGCAGACTGAAAGGAGAGTAGTGTGCATCAGTCAAGATTCCTTCTACCGCACTTTGAAGCCTTCAGAACGACTCAGAGCTGAACGTGGACAGTTCAATTTTGACCATCCTGATGCCTTTGATGATAAAAAACTACTTGCTATTCTGAAAGATATTCTGGCTGGCAAGAAAGTTGAGGTTCCAGAATATGACTATATTACAAACTCTATTAGGTAAGGTTTATTATTTAAGACATTTTAATTACGTAATTTTAAGACGTTTTTTATGTTGAATCGAAAACAAAAAAATACTATTATTACGACACTCCTTTTTCCACAACCCACCGAATTTTCCATACATTCCGTATTGCATGGCGGTATTCAACTCTTGGCTTTGTCGGTTAGAGCAGGGCAATAAATAATTGTCATACTCCAAGTGGATTCCAACCCACAACCATATAGCCTCTACATTCGGACACTGACCCACTGTTCTATATGGATTTTTTTAGCTTCACGCTGTATTCCGCACGTAGCAAGGTAGGCAGAGGTAACCTGGCAACCTACTGTTAAGACACTACAATCCCATTTAGACACATCCGTTCCCCTACTTTCTGCCAAATTCTAGACTCATTACGTAATGAGTGACGGAACTAAAATATTCCATTAATACTCTCATTCCCTGTGGTGATATCTTTTCCCTTAACAGCCATCGTTCTCACACCATCTACCCTGCTGATGTCGTGCTCATAGAAGGCATTCTCGTGTTCTACTTCCCGGAGGTCAGGGAATTGTTCCACATGAAACTGTTTGTTGATACTGACTCAGATACCAGGCTTGCTAGGCGAGGTATGTGAAAAATATATTTTTTTTATTATTAAGCTATGTATTCTGTGATAATTTAAAATAATTTATGTGTAAAATATATGTAAAAAAAATATCTAATTAGTAGATACATTTTATTTGTCTTTATTCTAATAGCTGTAGTGCTATATTGTATCCAAACAATGTTTTTAAAACATATTAGTATTATTCGCTTGTTTTAGAGAAATTGCGTAGCGGGTGACGGAACCCAACACCATGTCCACTCGACGGCCGCAAGCCGAGGTTCGAGTCCCGCAGGGGGCGCCCTTACAGTCGTCGACTTCCTCACAGGCAGCCAATTAGTGCTTGCATTTCTTCAGGGACAGAGTACCCTCTTCCTACCCAACCGGTGTCGCTGTAAAAGCCAATAGGGCTAACAGCATTATCCACATTTTCGAAAAAAAAAAGAAAAACAACACCATGTTGCCCTGATCAGACCAGTGATATAATAATAGATAATAATTGTTTTTTTTTATATCTATACTAATATAATAAAGCGAAAGAGTTTGTTTGTTTGTTTGTTTGTTTGTTTGAACGCTAAGATCTCTCGATCTACTGGATCGATTTATAATATTACATTACACATATATACTAATAAATTAAAATACTTTCTAATTTGACATGCAATTTATACTGTCATGTTAATAACAACCGTCGTCGCTACGCGACCGCGTTCGTTACCACGTCATTTTGATATTCATCCTTATGAAAATAAATATAATAGTCACTTAGCATTTCATCTAGATTGAAATTATATTTCTATAGAAATTATATTCTTATATTTCAAGCAGGCGTAGCCGCGTCCGGGTCCGCTAGTATTATACGACGCGCCTAATACTATCGGACCCGGACGCGCGCAGCTTCGCTTTCGCTTATTTAGGGGTGAATTCTAATAAACCATGAAACATATGTTCAATGAAATATTTTTAAGAGTCTAAATTTCAAATTTTATAAAAATCGGTGGCGATTTAAAGATTTTTCCATAGAAACTTTCAACCCCTTATTTGCACCCTTAGGGGAAAAGCTCTAAAAAACCAATCAATTAAATACGTTTAAGAGTCTGAATTTCAAATTTTATAAAAATTGGTGCCGATTTAAAATATTCTATACAAACTTACCCTTAGGGGGAGAATTCTAGAAAACGATGAAACACGTGTTTAATTAAATACTTTTAATAATCTAAATTTCAAATTTAATGAAAATCGGTGCTTATTTAAATTTTTTTCCACACAAAGTTTCAACCCCTATTTCACCCCTTTAGAGTTAAAATTTTTCAAAATCCCTTCTTAGTGGATGTCCAGATTACGAAAGTAAACATCTGTCCACATATCACGTTTCTACGCACAGCGGTTACGGCTGTGCGTGCGTCTTACCTCAGTCAGTGAGGACAAGTCCTTTTATATATATAGATTTAGGCAGAGAGAACCTAATGCTAAGACACTCCGTGCCCTAATTTCCGCCGAATTTTGGAAGCATTGCGTGTTGACTAGCAGAACTCTACGCCGCGCTTTGGCTTGATACCAGAGGGAAGAAATGAAAATATAAATTTAAATTAGTATGTTATTTCTTTGAGTGGATCGAACCCACAAACAACTACTACACAACAAAACACGTAGTTTCTGAGATTTACGGCTTTTACACAAACTTTTTAGCTTTTTAATATAAATCTATTCTATATAACTTCTATAAATCTATACTAATGTATATTAGTATAGATATCTAGAAGTAAAGATAACATTTAAAATTTCAGTACCACGTGATATAATGGAGCGTGGGCGTGACTTGGAGCAGGTCCTCAATCAATACATGAACTTCGTAAAACCAGCTTTTGAGGAATTTTGTTTGCCAGTGAGTTTTTAACATAAATTATTTACTTTCCATTTATTTTACTTAATAAATTTAAGAATGAATTTGTTTATTTAAAATTTGATGAGACTTAAAAGTTTTATAGATTTGTAAATATTATAAAATTTTAAAATTCTACTTATCGTATATTTAGTGTACGAATATTTTACATTTCTATAATTATGTGAAAAATAAATGTCTATACTTTTAATTTCAGACAAAGAAATTTGCTGACGTCATCATACCTCGCGGAGCAGACAATTTTGGTAAGTTCTTTTTAATATTAGTACATTTATGCTATATAGTAATAGCTATATTACGCAGACTTAGATATCACGTGTTGTCCATAAATATGTTTTCAAAATCAACTTTTGAAACATTTATCATTGCAATTACTTAATGCAAGCTTTTCGAAAATTATCTCGCCAGTTAAGATAATTATTTTATTTCATTTATGGACTGGACTAGCGACCTACACACGGCTCCGTCTGCTTTAATTTATTTTTATCTTTTTATCAAATTATACATTTTTTATAAATTGTAGTCTATATGTTATTCTGATATATAAGATCGGCTACCCCTTATATTTTTCTTTAAATTTCTTACTTTTTATGTACATACAATATCTCTCTGATCTCTCTCTGATCTAAATCTGTAACATATTAGCATAATTACGTCTAATTATAAATAATTACAAAAAATATACATTTCCAAAGACGAGAGGTATGTATAGTTTGTGTATATTGTAACAAAAGAACGAAACAAAGAAGTTTCTAGAATATTAAGAATTGTATATCACGCGAAGTTTTATCAAGGTAAGTGTATACAAAGGTGATAGCCACTGCAATAAGCGTGTCCCACAGTTAGAATTCTTCTTGCAGCGGCTATACCTTGAGTAGCTGCTCAATTGACTTTATTTATATTATAAATAAAGTCTATTTTCCCTTGTTGCAGTGGCTATTGATCTTATCGTGCATCATATATGGGACATAATGTATAAGAAGCGGGAAGTTCATTGTAACGGACATTTGGAAGTGGAAGAGACTAACGGAAGGCGAATGTCGGGAAGTTCCGAAGATACTCTTAGTCGATAGCTTTCAATGAAATGGGGGTGGGGAAGTGACCTAATATTGAGAAAAAGGTGACATTAGTTTTTGATGAAATTGATTGATGTAAGTTTTTCTTATTTTTTTGTAACAATTTTATGTTTATGTATTAAATAGGTGGTGATGAGTGTTAAAAATATTTTTTTCATTTCGTTTCATTTATCAATTCGTCAGTAAATTATGTTATGTAGCAATATTTTAAAGAAAGTGGTAATAAAAATGTGGGCTCAGTCTTATTACTACTATCAATTATTATACAAGTTGGTTGTATTAGACAATGTTCCTATGATAAAGTAAAGGAAAAAAAATCTATTCAGTGCTTCAAAAGACATGTACAATTGTAAAGGTTATTATGACTTTAACAATTCATATAAATTTAAAGTAACAAATAATTCTGCTAAATACTATAAATAATTCAAAGTTCTCTTTTTCTTACCAATTGGCTTAGATTTGACAAAAGTCTAAGATAATAGAAAAAACTTACATGGTCACTCTCATTGCTAATATGTAATATCATAAAAATTGAATAAGTCCATAAATACAGTAGTAAAATTATTTAATTTCTTAAAATATTTAAAATTGGGTCACTTTACTACAACAATATTCAAACATAACTGGCTTTTCAGATTAAATAACAAATATATGATATGAATGCTTAATTAAAATAACAATTTATTTTAATGAAGCATTCATATCTTTGATTGACTCGTCTCTATTTTCATTAGTACACAAAAAATATAATTTACATATTATATTTTATATAAAAACAAAAAATCAACGAATACTTTTTTATATCGACATATGCATGTGTTGCGTATTATAATATAATTGAGCATAATATTACACATATATTTATTAGTCCTTATTCGATATAAAATTGTATATATAAGCATTTTTTAATATGTATATTAGAACAGTTTAGCTTAGTATTAACGAATATCTGACAAAGTTACAATTTTTTTTAAATTGAACTATTTAAGTTAAATAAATATCATCAAACATGTTATGATTTTCAGCTGAAAAGTCAGTTATAAAATTTGCCCCAAAACTTTATGGTCTAAATTCCTTTTGTCTAATGTAATCTCTCTTTTCCAAACATTTATAATATATGGAAACCATGTATGTAACAAAAAAATACTTTAAGGCTAGTGTTGCCATATAATTTTATTATTAACGCATATATTTAATATGCATGTGGGTTCCTAAAAATATGAAATAATGGTTGACAAAAAAATGCTTGACATGTTTACAATATAACTGTATTTATTTTATGTATTTAAAGTGTTATTCCACACTTAGGAAAAAATATCAAAAAAAGTTATAATATTATTTATGTAAAGTATGCACTAATTCGTCTGGCAACACTAAATTTCATACTATACACGTATATTTGAACGTTTTTACTTAATATATTTGTGAGGGGCTATATATAAATTACGTCACACGTTAAAGGAGTTGACAGTGTGACATTGTTTAAAAAGAAATGTAGGCATTAAATTTCAAGACATTATCATATGATTATCAAATCTAATTATTCAAAATATAATATACAAGCACATTTGCTGTTTTAGTTTATAATTTATAGCTGTAAAATGGCAAAATATGTGACGTGCCCACAATTTAGAAGGGAAGGGGGGAAAGTTGGATGTCTAAAAATCATGAAATTGGAGTGACGTAATTTATAGGTGGCCGCTAATTATATATTGTTAATGTTTATTTTTTTTATTAGGCCTTTAACGACTGTTTATTCAACATTTAGTACACATGTGTGCAGTAATTAATGTTAGCGCAAATCTTTAAAAGGAATATGATTTTTTGCACAAATTTTACAAAGGAAATATGTAATTACTCAAAACTTTAAGTTCCTTTAGAAATTTTAAAGACAAATAGTATAAATATTGCCTGGCTTTTACAAAGAAAACAATTTAATGATTTTTTTACTCCACATGTGTACTAAGTTACAAAATATTTCCTTTAGACTATTATTCTTAATTATTATGTAATTTTTAACTGCTAAGTAAATGTTGTAGGTATTAAGATTAAACTAAACCTAATTAAAAAGAAGTAAAAAATTGTAATTGTTTTAAACTTTATTATGAAATATTCAAAATTGTTTGTTTATTTGTGATTCTTTTTATCTACGATTACTTGACACTTAAGTTAACCCTATACCATTATATTATATAAGGCTGATACAAAGCGTAGCATTAGGTATAGATGATCAGGTTATGAGGAAAAAACTTCACAATAACGAAACAATAGAAAGATAAAAAAAGACTTTCCGTTTGGCTTCATTTTAAAATTGCATGCATACATAAAATGAGCATTTTTCTTATCAATAAATAAAATATATTAAAATGAAACTTCTTCATGATATCAACTATGGTATTCTTTCTGGTCTATGGTATAATAATATAATTTTCAATTTAAAACTACAAAATGATAGTTTTTGATACATAAATATATGTAATAATAGATTAATTATGTGACTTTGTAACATTATCTCTTAGTTTATACATTGTAAGGCTTGGGAAAAGCTATACTTTCCAATACCACTTTTACAACTACAACTAAACATTTTACACAATTATACAAATAAAATTATAAACTCAAATTATTCTGAGTGTATCAAAGCAATACCATCTTAACGCGAATAGGCTAATTATTTGTTTTTTAAACAATTTGTATGCATTTATATATTTTAATTATAAAATCTTCCAGAATTTTTTAATGCATTTTAACATTTAAACGTAAGTTGCACAAAAAAATGGATTCATTCTGTGCTTTAAAAAGCAATTATTGCAAGTTATTATTTGTTATTTATATCTATATCTAAATTGTTATTTTTCTAAATGTCATTTTTGCAACACATAAGACAGCCAATCAGAGTTGTCTTACTTAATTTACTTTCATGGTAACTAAAAAAAAACTATTAAATATAACATTTTCTAAAATATATGTAAATGTGAAATTAATTCATTTGTTGCCGTTTTCAATACCAAATTTAATTTTGACTAAAACTATCCGAAAGAATCTACACTTATACGATCTCCATCCGAATTCCGCTAATTATATGTGATAAAATTTAGTAAGAATGTAAAAAAAAACTAAATTAATGTTAAAAATAAAATAAAATTATAAAAAAAATAGTAGTTAGGACATTATTGTAATTATTAAACTACATAGTATGATATAAATATTTTTTCAAGAATGCATGGCAAAAAATATTGTAATCTTCTTGTATCAATTTTAATAATAATTCATGAAAGCTTGAAAACAAAATTGCGAAACTTACGTTTTGTAACATAAAAAGTACAATAAAAAAATATTTATAAAAATTTCCAAATTGAACTACCAAAGTATGTTTAGTATTATGCTAGTAATAATCCATTTTCAATTATCGTTTATGATTCAAACAATTAAATTAATATAAATATTACACAAATCAATCGCAATAGCTGACAAGTAATTAAAAAAAATAATAATTCAAACTAAAATTAGAACTTTCACGGGTTTCAAATATAATAGTTTCTATTGTATATAAATTTCAAGCCATGTCAAGGTTGTATGTTAACGTTTTCAAATATTTTTGTGTTCGTTATTTTTTAGGCCTAATTTTAATGTTTAAGTTTTGTTTCAATTAATTTAATATTAATTTGTGACTATTTTAAGAAGTTCCATAGATATTCTTTATTGGATAAGTAATTTTATGAAAAATATATAAACAATATGTATATGAAGTGAATAGCTAACAATGATTAAAAAACATAATAAAATCTAGTATTACCTGAATATTGTAGCGCTATATACATTTTTGTATGTATTTCTAACTTAACTGATGGCCTGTTATTTTTTTGTATAAAATTTCTCGTTTATTGTTTTTGCATGTAAATAATCAGAAGTGACAACTATTATACTTATCTAGTCACATTATGATAAACAGTGTAACGTTCTGAAAAAGAAAAAGCATAAAATGGTATATATGTATTGTTTTCAACTAAGCAACTTTTAGTTTAAACTTTAATATATTGTATTTGAATATGGTCAAATGTAATATGAAATTTAAATTAACATTTAAATGTATTAGATCAGAATTTA
This sequence comes from Heliconius melpomene melpomene, assembly GCA_000313835.2. Classification (NCBI taxonomy): domain Eukaryota; kingdom Metazoa; phylum Arthropoda; class Insecta; order Lepidoptera; family Nymphalidae; genus Heliconius; species Heliconius melpomene. The sequence goes on along the minus strand of HE669504.1, from coordinate 56,486 downwards.
TAAACGTCATTTACTTAATACTAGCACAAACAGACAAAAACTAAATGCGTATTTCTTCTACTTAAATTGCATGATGTATTTTAACTAAATAAAGCATACAGTGCTTAAGCCAACATTTATATTGTAATAAAGGTGTCTGCAAAATATTTTTGTTGTTTTTTCTTGTTATCCCATATTTCATTGACTAGATATAGAAAAATATTCACTTTAATTTTCCTTTATTAAAGTCTTTCTATCAACTTATTTAGATTACTTTTATATAAAATAATCACAAATATAGTTGATAAATTTAACTTATTACAATTAAAATATAAAAGTATTTTTTATATTTCCCCTATTTCCATTTCCATCTAAGATACGAACTCGTATCATCATCCCCATTCTTTAGGACGCCTAGATTAGCTCGACACCATTCGTTCTCTACAATAATCTATGAAATATCTCGTTAGTTGCTCCAGCTTTAGTACGGTCGACGAGTCGTTCCACCTTTAATTAAGATTTTCTGAACATTTTTCACTCGGATAGAAAATAATCAAAGTAAGAAAATAAAATATGCGAACCAATCTACAGCTAAATTTAGGGTAGTCTCGTCTCGTCTACCGTGTTGTTAAGTTAAATTTCTGAGATTATCTCGTATTATTAAGTTCTCTTTTTAGTCAAATTGACATAACTTCAATTTCTTTTATGTTTCAGTTGCTATAGACCTGATCGTCCAGCACATCTCAGAGTATCTGAAGAAGAGTCCTTCAGACAAGGCTTTGGAATACCTCTCGCCCTCAGTGCCGAGCAGCCCTCAGCGTAGCGGTAAGAGCGGGCGTCCACATTAAATTTTATCATATTATAAAATTATATATTTTTAGGAATATGAAGAGTTGGAATCAGAGACTGGTCAGTCGGTGTGAAGCCATTAAAGTATGAAAGAAAACATCAGATATATGACGCAACAATTTAAATATTTTTTTTATTTCGTTATTTTGTTTATTTAATGATAAATTATAAACGAGTGATTTTTTTTCGTGATTTTGTAAAATTATTGAAAAATTGTATTTTTTTAACCAAAGATTGGAATGTTTAAATGTGATGTCAGCCATTTTACAAGTATAGTGCCTAAATTAAAAAAAAAAATATGCAGTAGCAAAGCAAATTTAGTCATTAGATTAAATTTTACACATATATTTAAAATTTACTATCTATCGAGATTCGAGGCACAGTTTTATGTATTAGCAAATAGTAATACATTTTTTGTAATTATTCCGCGTTTGCTTAGACTTTGAAATCAACAAATGTAAAAAAGGGTATGAATATTTGTTATTTAGATAAATTAAGCATTTGCTGTTTAAAAAACTTTTTTCTAATCACTTATCATGGATAGTCTCTAAATTTTATTATTTAGAATTAAATGTTACCTTTAATTAAAATGTTATTGTTTTTTAAATTTGTGCGTGGTTTTTCATATGCAAGAACTTGCTTAGTGTATATAATACACATACTGTACCGATTACTCTTAATTCTTGATTAGGGGCATGATACTTATAGATAAAAATATTCTCATTACGTACCTTTTCGTCTAGTAATACACACTAGTCATTAAACAAATATTTATCTATGATTCTAGTACTATAATTAATTTCATTACACTATTATAAAGTTTGTTATATTAATTATTATTCCAAATAAATTATTTAAATTTGTATAGTAATATGTTTATTGAAATATAGAAATCACAATTAACTGTCACTACATAAACATACTACTAAAGTAGTACAAGACAATTATAAAATTAAAACATTATAAACTACGTAAATCGATTTTATTATATTGACTATATTCAACGAAATTATAAACGTATGCTAAATATTATAAGATGCAGCATGCATTTAATTTTTATATCATCACAAAATTTTGAAAAAGTACCTCAAAACCCAAAGCAAAAATTAACGGCGGTACTTAAAAGTATATAATAGATTTTATTTTTATAATTTTTAAGAGGACATTTAATTGTTTCAACTTTAATATATATATACATATTTTATTACATATATTTAGTATTCTGGTTTGCTTATTGCTATTAAATAGTAATAGTTATTAAGATTTTAATATTTTGTCATCTTTAAATGAAAAAAAATATATTTTTATTATAAAATTTAAAATAAATTTTCATTGTAAAGTATAATTAAATATGACTGAGGCTCACTAGTCAGGTTAGTCTGATAAATTGGTTTTTAAATTATCATATACGTAAAAGAAATTATGCCAAAAATATGGTGTTTTACTATTCGAGGCTGTTTATATGTGGTTGTTATATTTATTATATCAAATTTACCAAATTGCTTTGCTTTTAATTTTTTGGATTGTTAGTTAATATTTTATTGAAAATTCGTTATGTTTAGGCTAAGTATGACCTCAGTTAGACGTTTAAGAAGTAAAGCATCCCATATATGTTTGTGTATGTTTTATAATTTGAACGTGATCGAAACAGGTCATCATTTGCAAATAAAAACATTTTATAATATCTAACGCAAAAATTCAAAGAATACAGATAAGCCAAAAATTTCATTGATAAAAATTGACAATTCAAAACAACAATTATGCAATATTTCTTTTTTTTATCTTTAAGCTATATTCAAAACATATATTAAGTTTATAAAGATTGAATTGTTTACTAACTGAGACTTAAACTGAACTTTTGATTACATATTTGCCGTTCATTAATAATTTTATTATTCTAGAACAATCAATAAAGTAGAGTGGTAAAAAGGTTTCTTAAGATATTTTTTTATATCACCATTTCAGTCAATTTATTCGTACAAAGTTATATAATTATTATGTGATTAAGTTTACTACAATTTGTGTCTGTCTAATATAAATATTAAATAGTATTATATTTCCGTTTCCGCTACACCTGACGCCTAATTTCACGTACCAAAGAATAGATACTATAATAAGACCTTATGTTAATATTTTGTAATTTCTTTTTATATTTTTTTATATTTAATAAACTTTGATGAATGATTATATTTTTTCTTTTGATGATTATATTTTAAAGTATATTCACACTTGGGCTAGTGAAAACATCATTGCAATCCATTTTAAATGAAAAATTCTACTTTTTATTATTTGGTTGATAATCCTAAGTGAGAATAATACTTTAATATATTGTAAAATAAATAAATAGCATTTTTATTCGCCATATAACAATTCCTCGCAAATTTTAGCGATGCGTTGTAGGCGAAAAGATAACTGACGAGAATTGTAATAGCTGTATAAAAAAAGTGGACATAACGAGATAAGTATAGCTTAATAGGCTAGAGTGCTTTATTTCCAAGAGTTCCTTGGTTCGAATTCTTTAAGTTTATAATTTTTTTTTTACATTTCAATATTTCTCTAATAAAGAAGTTTCCGATTTAAAAGTTAGTACTGTAGCATTGTTCCTTGTATTAAATTATTGTGCGTTTTAAACAGTAGCGTCGTGGCGGTGGCGTACTGTAAATCGTGTAATTTAATTACTAGGCAGCTTTCTCTCACAGCGAGACGCAGCGTGATGCCTGTTCTATAAACTAAGTAGATATTCAATATTATAGTAATAATGCACTATTATAACTGTGTTTTTGTTTTAATAAGCCAAGCCACGTCCTTTCCGTAGTGTTTATCTTGTTAATTAGTGACACAAATATTGTACAAAGTTTATCATTAAAATTATTTTCTTTTATATCTTTTTTCTATTATGCACCTACCCACGTATTTATTATAATAAATGTCATTAAGATGTCAAATCTATATAAAAGCTAATATGAAAATGCCTTTAAATAAAAAAAAGTATTTAGGAGAAAGGAATAAAACACGTAAAAAAACTTGATCCGCATTTATTACAATTCAATACACATTAACATAACTTTATCATTACAGAAACAATCGTTGTTTGTAAAATAATGTCTCCTTGTGAGCGAGAGGTGCGGGTGCAGAATTGCAGACTAGGAACGCTTTACGTCGAAGCTTGGACGCCATTTTAAAAAATATATATTGAATTACTCAAAACGCCAGTTAATTGTCAAATATAATCATATTTACTTAAATATTATACAGCAATAATATTCAATTAAGTCAATTAACCTGTTGTGGGTTCGATTGTCATTCAAGAAAAAGAAATATTTCATATTTTCAATTCTTCAGCCTAGTAACGGGGTATAGCGCGGCGTTGAATTCCGCCACGCAACACGCAATGCTTCTAGAATTCAGCTGAAAGTGAGAAGCGGAGTATGTTAACCTAAGAAAATATTTTCCTTAGTATAAACAATACGAAATTACTTTTGCCCCGACCTTATACAACTTGAGAATATCATTTAAAAAAAACTTCTAAATAATTTAGTGAATAGCCCACAAGCATTCGATTTTAGCGATACAAACATCATGTAAAATATAAAACATAATTCATTACAAAATATAATTGTGTAGACAAGATCCAATGTTAAAATATTAAAAGTTTAATTAGAGCTAAATAATTGAAATGAAACAGAAATAATTTATTTAGTTCGAATTATAATTACAACTTTTGTTCGAAATATTATATAAAAATGTCAGTCAACGGATCGGTTATATCTAAAAATAGCGTTAAAATTATATTTTTGATAGACTACAAAAATGTTCACTTTTAGTTTTTGTCGTCATTATAACTAGAACACAATACATGTTATAATACTTATAGTATAATTTGTAAGATTTTAATATCATTCGCCGTATAATTTAGCTTAAAATATTTGAATTATAATATTTTTTTGATAATTATAGTTATATAATAAAATTTTCGAAGGGATTAACCAAAAATTGAATAAATCTGTAAATAAGATCTACATATATGTACCACAGAGTAAAAATTTTATCTTAAAAAACTAGTTTTCGCAATACAAATAGTATACTATTAATTATTATTTTTAAGAATAGTATCTTTATCTTATTGTCACGAATTTAGTGAACTAAGGTAAAATGTATGACTTTAACATTTTACTCTGTGGCACAAAACAGATAATAAATATATAATCTAATATAAACTCGATAGCGGATAAAAATATTAACAACACATTTGGTACAAAATTAAACTTAATCCGGAATTACAAGTTTTGAATCTACATTGTGCTCTCACAAAATATTGTAACGGGTTATTTCGATAAGAAAAAAAATCCCCTAAGAAAGCACTTACAATATAATACACGATATTTACATAGAATTTCATTTAACACTTTAATAAATAGGAATTCGCCACGGTCAATTCATATTTAGCTTGATGCTGAAAATAATTATTACAATATCGATAAATAAATATCGACTATTCGATAATTAATCATCACGTCTATAGATTATTAAGAAATACTCCAGATATTAATTTGAATTAAATTTGAATTTTGCATTTGAATCATTGATGAAAATATTGTTTCTTTCGTGTTCTGCAAAAGAAATTAAAATTTGCAAAGATGCATTTTTGCTTTTAATTAAATGAAACTAAATATTTAATGTAAATAAGTGACATTCAGAAGTAAAACTTTAATATTTATATTTTTCTCAATTTATTTACCAACCACAAGATATATAGAAAGAATCAACTTTTTTTTCATAAAAATCGACCGTGGCACATGCACAAGCTACATTCTGCCAAAATGGCATGCACAATTCTGGCAAATGCACATAAAGACCTAAAAATCTCGTTTTATATCTTATTTTGTTGCAAACCTTAACATAATATTTACATAGAATCCGTATGATTCAAACATTTTTGGTGTTCTATTACTATGTCTATAGTTCGTTTGTACATTAGTCAAGTAAGCTTGCTTGTATCGCGATGGTGAAATACTAATGACTACGTGAATAGAAAAATAAAAAATAAAAACAATATCCAATGGTGTATTTTGAATTGAAATAGAATTTTATAAAAATATTGCAATTTTTATTTAATTTAAAGTAATGATAATTAATTTCACTAGTCAAGCTAGATATTGTCAAAAGAGAAAATCATTAAGTAGTTTTGAATGACACGACATCACCTAAGATAAATATATTGCTTATATACATCAAATAATTACTATGTAATAATAGTTGTTCCGAAAGTAAATATAAAGAAAAATTTTACAAAATCAACGAGAGTGTAACAAATCCAACCATTTTATTTCTTGAAAACTTTATATTTATTTAAAATGAAACAACATATACGTATGTATGGAAATAAAACCATATATGGAAATAAAAGAAATAATTTGGTCTTAATATAGACAGTGTTTTTGTCATCACCACTTTAAATGAAACCAGCTTTAACGACTCTATAAAAGCCTAATATAATTAAAAGAAAATACGGTCGAATTGATAACCTCCTTTTCTTACAGAAGTCGGTTAAAAAGAGATTATGCCAAAAATGAAAGTGTTTTTTTCAAACTAAATAATTAATAAAATAATCGCTGTAAAATAAAAGGCTATTTGTCAAGAACGTCGCATGCAGACATAAACCTATTAAAGGGACGCCGCCGCAAACGCCTCATTCCAAAATCGAGTCGTATTGGCGATAAAATTCAATGTTGTTTAACCTGTAGTAGTATATTTGTAATATACGTACGTGTTTACGGTTTTGGTTTCTATGCGTAACAACTGTTGAGGTATCTTAAATAATTTCTTTAGGTCTGGGTTTGAAATATTTTATATGCTGTTCCCGTAAAACGAGTGCAGACGCTTCCATATGCGTCACAATAATATATATTATTATAACATAACAAAATATTTAAATATGAATTCTTCAAATACTTCCAGATTCCAATATGTACAAAATTATAAACTGGAGTTCCTACACTCTCGTCGCCGACCTACAACAAACAAAACTAAACAAACGAGTGTTATTAGTATAATAGCGTCTTAGTGTCGTGTCGCGTGTACCATCCTGGCGGGGAACCCCGGTAGGGCGCTAGTCGGAGGGACGCGGCGGGGGCGCGCGCGGCGGCAGCGGGGACGCCGGCACGCTCCAACTCTCGCTGGTCCCCCATCTGGCGAATATGAGTTGTACTTATAATTCATTTAATTTGATTAATAAAAAAAACACAACATATGGCACCATAGATTATCAAAGTTGGGCATCTAACATTATTGTGTACACAGAGGAAACATACGAGTGGTACACATTTTTATTACCAATATTTTTTTCTTTCTATTGTTTAATACAATTATTTATGTTATTATAAACCAGTAAGTGTCACTCTATTCCCATTATATGTAGAAAAAATATATACAGGTAATTCTTGAAAGATATGGTCAAAAGTCAAAGTGGAGGGGGCTGTTCCTGTCTGTAAACATGAAATTTGTGGTTTTTTTTAATTTAAATATTTCCCCATTCTAATCGATAAAGTGCAGCATTGAGTTCCGCTACTCAAATTGCGATGTCTCGCAAAATTGGTCGAAAAGTGAGGAATGAAGTGTGTTATTTTCCCACTCTGGGAAATGATATATTTTATATTGTCCTAACACTAGGTTCCCTTTGCCTACTCTGACAGGTGCAGGATACAGCGTGAAACTAAAAAAATATCCATACAAGCAACATGTACATAACCTAAAGATACAAATAAAACCTATAAAGCTCACCTATGATGTCCCACGTGCGCGTGCCCGTGGTCCCGGCGCGCTGCAACGTGATGCCACTTCACGTACCCGCTGAGGCGGCGCTTCAGCAGCCCCGCGAGCGAGTGCAGCCAGCCTACGCGCACGCACGTTACTACCCGCTACCCTCTACCCGCTACCGCACTACCACGCACGCCTCCCGCGATATACCGAGAACACCTCTTTGTTTTACGTAGTTTTATATGTATGTAGTTGTTTATCGATTTATAGCAAAGTATAATTATTTGTATATTGATTAAAACAGATGATATGAAAATTGACTTTGATTTTTTTTATTAAAATGTATACCAGATTATAATACTCAAAAGAATTATTACTGGCCACACCAAATATAATAAATAATGAGTTGCATTTGCTATAAATTTAAATGACATATTCACATTAATGTATTTTTTTTTAACAAACGTTCCAATACTATATATAAAATATTCTTTTTTATTTTTTAAAACAAAGAGGTCCCCCAGTGCCGTACCAAATGCCTGGCTAAATTAATGTTAACATAGCGATGAGCGAAGCCATGACGGACCGCGAATTGATATTGACGAAGGCGATGCGACCGCACACCTATAGTATACTTCGGGTCTATTGCATTTCGATTTAAACTTTCAATATGTGAAACATATAACTTATATATAAATAAAACTTGAAAATATATATGTATAAATCGAATATACATCACAAAGAATATAGTAATAATTTAAAATTTAATACATGTGAAAAAAAAAATATATGGAGAAAATATTTCACATACTGGGTTAAATCGACTAAAATATGTGATTAACATAACAATGTGTAAAGGAAGCATAACCCAAAGCGGCCTTCCATGGCGGGTGTTAGGGTCGTTTAGTGGCGAGGCATGTGACAGAGCATGGCAGGCGATGTGGGGCGTGACAGCGGCAAAGCACAGGTATGGCGGACGCAAATGTATTTACAATGGAATATTATTGCACAATATAGTAATATAGTAACATTTATTGTCAAATAAATATGCAAAATAAAATTATTCATTTATGTATAAATATTAAAATTGATTTTGGTTAACTCAAAATCGATTTTAATTCATAGCAACATCGATACCATGAAATACATTTGCACCACAGATATAACAATACATTTAAGATACACAGTTTTGGATATAGACATTTATTAGGGAACGAATTTCTTAAGGTGAATTAAATGAATATTTTTTTTACCCATCCCTTGTGTAACACAATATGAAACAAATGTATACATAACCTAACTAGCATTATATTTCAAAGCGTATGTTAGTCAGCTTACATTAAGAACCAGCCTCGATACGACCATGATGTTAAAGAGTACGGCCATTTTGTTTAACCACAGATTGAAAATTAAAAAATCCTATTCTAATTAAAATATATTTATTTTATCTTTATTAAAACTACTATCAATTATATCACATTATGTAGTCTGGCGTAAGCAGAACCGCAAAGCAAGCGTAGTATTTAGTCCTGTCTCGTTTGTACATAACACAATGAACGGGTATCGTGATATGAGAATGATTTGAAGTATGGAACTGATTGTATGGTAAAATAGTAGATTATCGTTTTTTATATATCATGTACACTAGAATGGAATGCCATGAAAAAACTATAAGTGATCAAATAAACACGTGAAGTGAATAAAAAATAAGAACAAAAATATTTGTATTGTTATGTCAATATAATTTGCACTTTTTTGTTAAATTTTACAGCAAACATTTAGTTCAGGGGTAAATGCGATAAGTGCAGAAGTAAATTTCAATATGATCAAAAATTAAATTTTAAATTTGGAACAATTACCAACCGACCACCAATCACATAAAGAGGAATGAACAGATAACAACAGAACAATCAATATAAATAATTTCCAAGTGTACATTTAATTTAATCTGTTACAATATAACATAGAATATATAACATATAATACAATTTATGATACAATCACTTCCCGGTCAGGCTGAGAGTGGCAAGCGCAGCATTACACCAATTAGTCCGACTATCATAGGCTGGCTGCCCTCATTACACATATACACAATCATGTAAAAGAACATATGGAACAAATTAAAATATATAAATCATGTTATGTGTGACGCTACTCCGATTAGTGTTGCCAGGTGAATATACATTATTTAGCATTTTATATAATATGTTCATTAATAGATTACAAAGTACTAAATTTTTTACCTGACAACACCGATTTGTCTGAATTTCATGTGTGTTACGAACTTTATTCATGTATTATGTATTTCAGTTACTTTGCCCTAATTCGACAAAAAGATCTAAACCTACTATGTTTTGTGTCTTTCTTGAAAGTACCCACATATTGTTCAATGAATTTCATATAGTGCAAAATCTCTTACATTTTTTTAAAGCAAAAATTGACGAAGAAATGTTATTTTCGATTTAAAAAAACACCTTAAAAATGTTTTTTTTTAATTATATATAAAGATACTTTTTATATCCATTTATGACACAATATATAAGATAATATACCTACTACCTAACTTTGGTAAATTGACAAGTCTGCGAAATGTTACTTTCTCATTAGTTATGATTTAAAAAAAAACAATAATACTAACTCTAAAACCATTACCTTATTTTTTAAGCTTGAAGATTAAAATCTCATCGTTATAATTACAGTAATAATATTTTTAAATGATTTATTGCTTCCTACGAATCTTGAAAAATATTTCTGAGCTAAGTTACAAGACTTATAATTTAAGACTTTTCATATAATTAAATGATATTTATAGTAACTCTTAACATACCTTGATCGTCGTGATGGTGTTTGGTGGTCGGCACGGCGGCGCCGAGCTCGCTGCGGAACCCGTTGCGCAGTTCCGCCCGCGTTAAACTCTGACTGCGACCTTCTGATAGCCTGTGGACAAGAATATAGAAATTATGACACTAGCGTCATAAAATTTAAATTTATGTTCTTCTTCTGTTCTAGCCAAATTATACAAAGTTTTTTGTGTATTTGTCTTTTCTTGCTTTATTGGTCTTTTTGTGCTTTCTTTGTTTTCAAACCTTCATATGAAGTGTTTTCTGTTAGTGACATTGAAGTGTGCCAGCTCTCCCGACAGACAGGCATAATTGAATGACAGAAGCAAACGACGTGTGTGTCATGAACCCGATGAAATGAACCAGGAGTTCTGTCCCGTTGCAACACAATGCTGTATAGTTGTAGAAAAAACGTACCTGTCATTACTAAGTAGTAAAGGCGATGGCGGGTGCAGTCTGTCGTGTAACGGTGGCGGCTCTAGTTCCATACTACCATTAGCTGTAAAACATATCAAATTTATAAATATATAATACCTTAAGCATTATTCTTACATAAGTCGAGAAAACACATTTACTAGGTTGAAAAAGTAATATAATTATATAATTCCTTTAGTTCAAATGAATTTAAAAATTAACTTATAATAATAAATACTCATAATAAATACAAATATAAAATACCTTCATGGCCTAACATGTGGTGATGCCGGCTAGTACGCGGCGGCGGCTCTGGAGACCGACCCGTACTGTGCTCTCGGCTTAAACTAAAACACATATAAATTAATATATAAATTATTTAAGAAATATGTCATTAACAGGAATACAGCCAATATTAGTAATCAGGTACAAATGAGGTAGGACTATACTTTAAATAAATAAACCCTGAATTATTCAAAACACATTACAAAAAAAATAATTAATGAATCCTTAGATAAAAAACACGCCACCAAATCTATTTGTATAGAGTAGATTTTGTTTTTATGCAAAATGCTAACCTTCTATGCCTAGGCGTTGAATGCAGGTCCACTCTAGACTTCCTCTGTTGACTTTGGTGATAGAACCTTTGTAATACTATAGGACTCGTGTTTCCAGAACTCTGTACACAAATAAAACAATAGTTTGAAGTAAGAGTAAATAAATTGATGAACAGTTTTATTAAAAACAAGTAATATAGTTCCTAAAAATAAAAATAAATCAGTTCCACGTTGTATCCCGCACACAGCAGGATAGGCAGAGGGAACCTAGTGTTAAGGCACTAAGTTCCCCACTTTCTGCCGAGTTCTGGAGGCATTGCGTGTTGAGGTATAATAACAATAAGAAAACGTATATTTTAAAATTAGGAAAACCATCTATAAAACAAAAGTAAGTACAGGGTGAGTCATATTGAACTTTCCGATTTCAATAAGGTGTGTATTAAAAACAAAGCGACATGCAGTAAAAATTATTTTATTGTTTGAAAGCACATAACATGCAGTTTTAATTTAGTTGGTTTTAAAAATGATATCCTGTAAATGTCTACCTCCATTGACCACACACTGCTGAAGCCTTTCCCGGAAGTTGTCCATTACTCGTCGAGTCATATTCAGCGGAATAGCATTGATTTCTTCCGTGATTGCAGCCTTCAGTTCATCGATGGTTCGGGGACGATGCGTGTACACCTTTTCCTTCAGGTAACCCCAGAGAAAGAAATCGCAGGGGGTTAAATCAGGTGATCTCGGCGGCCACCCAACGTCACCTCGCAAAGAAATGAGATGACCGGGAAACATTTGTCGCAGGATTTCCATTGAACGCCTGGATGTATGGGCTGTAGCACCATCTTGTTGGAACCAGATGTTATCGTTGTCATGATTCTGCGTTAATTCCTCCAATTTCGGTTTCAGAAAAGTTTCAAGCATGTCGCACTCTATCCACGTTTTCCGCTGACGTTGACGTCCTAATTCGGCCTTGTGGTCTTGTTTTTAATGCTGATGATGTTGCTCTAAAATTTGATACCCAATTTCTGATTGTTGGTCCAGTGGGAATGGGATCACGTCGACCAATAGCAAAATGTAAACGGAACGCACGCTGTGTTGTGATCACGGAGCCGCCATTTTTAATAAACTCTTCAACTACGAACGCACGATGTTGTCCCGACCAAGCCATTGCTCACACTAAAACTGCATGTCATGGCGCGTCTAATGACACCATCCCCACCCTTCTACTCCTTCCCTTCTTCGTGCAACGTCCTTCCAAAACCGGAAAGTTCAATATGACTCACCCTGTATCTATAAAACCATCTACAAAAGCAAGTAACCATCTATAAAACCATCTACAAAAGTAAGACAGTGTCAGACTATAAAAAGATTGATTAGGGGTTTGATTCACAAGCGAGTGCACTATATTATTTAAATTGTTTCCCCATTCTAGAAGAGAAAGCGCTACACGCAATATCATAAAAATTGAGTGTTAATTTTGAAGTCGTGTGATGCACTTGATTATTCATGCCTACCCCGCTATATGCGGGATACAGCGTGAAGCTAAAAAATATATTTATATTAAACTATTACCGCAGGGGACGCCCGCCAACGGTTATCTGCTGACACCCTGCGTGCGGGCGCGGGGGGAGGCGACGCACACGCGTCTATTGTCCTGTTAAAGATGATATTTTTTATTTATAAACTTCTTCTTTGCTTTTCTTCTTCGAGACCAGTCATGGCGCAGAGGCACAAGCTGTAAACGCGACAGGTTGTGGGTTCGATTCCTAGCCGAGCAAAAGAAATATTTAATATTTTGATTTCGTCGCTCTGATGTCGAGTCAAAACGCAGCGTTGGGTTCCGCCATTCAATGCCCACAGATTTTAGCGAAAAATGGGAAGCGTAGTGTTTTAATACTAGGCCCTCTCTGCCTACGCAGCTGCATCATGTTAATTGTTCCAATGTATCTGCAGTCTTCTGACCACTCACAAGACATCAAATCATTTAAATACGCAGATAAAGCCGCAGGTAAAAGCTTGTATAATATAAAATAACGTACCTGCGTCTGGGGTAAGGGGAGTGGTTGGACAAATCGGCCTCTAGGCTGGCAGGCTGAGAGCTGCTCCCGCCTGGACTAGACGTGCTCGCCCACCATGCTCTGAGACCATATAGAATTTATATATTAAATTGTAAATTAAACAATAAGTAATATAGTAAAAAAGTATTGAATTGTACATGCAGTGGTTGTAGACTATACTTGGAGTGATATTTTCTGTTTATGTTCAGCTTCACATGGCACCTCTGAGTTGTCGTCGACGAATTTAGGTTCGATTACCACTGGAGTGAAGGAATTATTTTTATTACCAGGCTTTGGTAACAAGACAATACGCCACATTGATTCACATACAATTTCTCAGAAAATTTACAGAATGAAACTGAAAATATATAGACAAAAATTACCTCGCAGGCGTAGGCGTTGCTTGTTCAGGCGTCCAATTCTGAGAACTGGTCACAAAATTCCTAACCGGCTGTGGGGTCACCGGGATTTCCAGGCCATTATTAGAATTCACTGAATGAGTAGACCCAGTGGATGCTGTGGACCCAGTGGACCCGGTGAAGCTGGTGGACCCAGTTGGACCCTTGGATTGGGTCCCAGAAATGGGTAAAGTGGCGTACCAATTGCCCACTGATATGGAACTCCTCGCCGATTTCACTACGAACGGATGTTCTAGAAGTTTCACGTATTTGGGTCGTTGTCGGTAGTTCTTTGTTAAGCTGAAAAAGAAATAAAAAACTTTTATTTATTGAATTAGATATTAAATAATTCATATTCATTTGGATAGAGTTATCTATATATATATAAAAGGACTTGTCCTCACTGACTGAGGTAATACGCACGCACAGCCGTAACCGCTGTGCGTAGAAACGTTAAATTTGGACAAAAGTTTACTTTCGTAATCTGGACATCCACTAAGAAGGGATTTTGAAAAATTTTAACCCTAAAGGGGTGAAATAGGGGTTCAAAGTTTGTATGGAAAAAAAATTAAATCGGCACCGATTTTTATAAAATTTGAAATTTAGATTTTTAAAAGTATTTAATTGAACACGTGTTTCATCGTTTTCTAGAATTCTTCCCCTAAGGGTGCAAATAAGGGGTTGAAAGTTTGTGTAGGTCTTTTTTTAAATCGTCACCAATTTTTATAAAATTTGAAATTCAGACTCTTAAACATATATAATTAAACACATGTTTCATGGTTTTCTAGAATTCACCCCCTAAGGGTGCAAATACGGGGTTGAAAGTTTGTATGGGAAAATTCTTAAATCGCCGCCGATTTTTATAAAATTTGATATTTAGACTTAAAAATAATTAATTGAACATGTGTTTCATGGTTTTCTAGAATTCACCCCCTAAGGGTGCAAATAAGGGGTTGAAAGTTTGTATGGAAAAATCTTTAAATCGCCACCGATTTTTATAAAATTTGAAATTTAGACTCTTAAAAATATTTCATTGAACACATGTTTCATGGGTTATTAGAATTCACCCTTAAATACGCAAGCGAAGCTGCGCGCGTCCGCTAGTATAGGATATAAGAATAAAATTATTTCTTTTTGAAAAAAGAAATAAAAAAACAACTACTTTCATACTTTCGTACTATTTTTTTATACATATTATACTCTAATATATTATGTAGGTATTTGACTTAAATGTTTTAATAAACAAGTCTGTTGTTAAATATTACAGTAATTTTAAATATATAGTAAAATAGCTTACCATTGTGAAACAAAAGATTTAAATTCAGGAGTAAAATCACTATCTTCTGGTAGTTGCGGTGGATCGTCAGCTATTACCTAATAATGAAAATATTATCCATTATTTTTTCTACAAAAATTTAAAATTTGAACTCAAAGTAACCGTTCAAGACAGTTTTCCTTCTTGAACATTTTAAAAATGTTGAAAAGCTTATAAATTACTTCGTAACTTAAGACAACGTAGGAGGGTTTGTATCTCACTACTTTAGGTTTTCTTTTGCTTTTATAGAGGTCAAGTAGGAAGTAACACATTACTGATATAAAGCCACAAAAACAGGAAGACATCATAGTGGTTTATTGGTATAACTTTAATAATGTATGCTAGATTGTATTTTTTTTTTAACTTCACGCTTTATACCGCAAATTACAGGGTAGGAAAAAGAACAAAGTGTTAACATATTCTACCAGATTCTCTCTTATTGGACAGTGCAAAGGAAACCGAAACCTAACATATCAACAAAAACATAAAGATACTGCAAAACAATCCACAACACAAGCTCACCCTAGTAAGAACTTCAAAATCATTCTGACAGTCTCTATAAGGGAAGACCCCGGTCGCCAGCTCCACAAGCGAGATGCCCAGCGACCAGACGTCCGCGCGGATGTCGTAGTCGGGCCGGCTGGGGTCCGGCGGATCTATGCGCTCCGGCTGTGGGATTTTAATTATTTATACTAATTTATAATATACTAGAGATCTAAATGTCTGCTTAAATTTATTGTTATAGCCATATTATAATTTTTTATTAGCTAGAAGAATCTTTACATAAATTTTAGACCCATAAGTTATTCTAAATTTCTAGCAGTTTTTGCGTGATCGTGGAACACATATCCATCAACAAGATTTTATATTTGTAACATTAGTAAGATAAGAGAAGAATAATAAGAGAAGGATTTTATTATTTTTTTTATTTATTTGCAGCTTCACTCTTGTCTTTAAATGGAAATAACTCTTTGACCTTTTTGATTTTTTAATATAGTCCATCAACCTCAACAGATAAACAATACAACACAAAACGGACAGAATATACATATATATATA